>JAUJYZ010000430.1:0-145123 GCA_033675265.1 Actinostola sp. cb2023
TTTTTTATGTTTAAGTCGCGTATAAAATCCACTTGTCCTTGTGCTGGTGTGTGTAATCACTCTCTATCCTTTAAGGAGAATGATACAAATGGGAATTCGTCGCGTTCAAACACAAAATCATTTAAATTTCTTGAGTCACTTTGAAAATCTTTGGTTACAGAAGGTGGAAAAGAGTTCTTTGTCGCATTGGATGCCTTGAACTTTTCCTCAAATTCCATTTTGCTTTGCCTTATCAAAATTCAGCGCGCACGATACAACATATTCCGCTGCTGAGATATTCCGCTGTTGTACCAATCGGTATTGTAACACGTGGGTACTACACGTTGAGTTGTTTATGTTACAGATAGAGTAGTGTTCTTCGTCAAATAAAATTGACATGTAACATGAACTTATGCATAAATTACTTGTTGGTGTTGTACACTCATTGCATCAGCTATGGCTGCAGCCGACTGTAAGCAACTCCATTTCTACATCATGGTTTATTTCTGAGATGGAAGCGAATTTGAAAGAACGTGATTGAAAGGCATCAAATATTCGATGCTCTTATATCCCCTCTATGTATTTTTTTGTTGTTCATCCGAGGTGCTTTGCCTTGGCGCCAAACCTTTGATAGTTTTCGCGCGAAATTGAATGTCGAAGATTTTGCCGAGAAAGAAAGGCGTTGGAGTCACGCAGTGGAGAAATCATTTTGAACAGGACTACATGGAACTTGTTAGGAGATGAAAATTATACGAAAGCAAGCAGTGGAGGAAGAAGTTTCAATGGTATTCTGCAAGCACGTGGTCCATCAGTGCTTAATTTGACGAAGGTGAGCGGCATATTATTCCTATATCTTTTAGTACAGTTTTGGGGGATTTTTTTGCAAGTTAACTAGAGACTAGAACTAAATAGAACAAATAAACCTTCGGAATTTCCACTTGTCTGACCACGCGAGAACTGGAATGTTTGGACGTGACCTTGATCGTTCAACCTTATTATTGAGTGCAGCTTTCGATTCGTGAAAACGGAACAAGTTTACGAATGCGCATATTTGATAACTCGAACTTAGACATTTTAGAAAAAAATAGCGACAACAAAACAAATTCATGTAAATAATAAATGTCTTGCAGTCGTATATTGCAACGTGTTGAGTGATGTTTATTGTAAAAGTCCCTCTTATTGGACTAGATGCGGAACATCCCGATTGCTAAAAATAGTGAGTTTCGCTAATTGGTTGTGATGCGGGATTGTTCCGCATCAAAACCACAGTTCATGAGCTTTTCCAATAAAATAGCGACAGCAAAACAAATTTATGTAAATAATAAATGTTTTGCAGTCGTATATTGGATAAACACAAAATAAATTTAATAGTGAACTACGTTTGCTATGCATAAGCAATAACGTTTTTCAACTATAATAAAAGTGATATTTACCCGATTGTGGATAGAAAAACTATTCTAGAAATCCATTCGAGGTTAATATGACCTGTTTTCATTGGACTAGATTCGGGATATTCCGCTTGAAATTTAAGAAGTAACAGACGTGACATTGTGCTCTTATCACCTATCTTTCCAGACGAAAAGTGTAACGTGTTGAGTGATGTTCATTGTAAAAGTCCCTCTTATTGGACTAGATGCGGAACATCCCGATTGCTAAAAATAGTGAGTTTCGCTAATTGGTTGTGATGCGGGATTGTTCCGCATCAAAACCACAGTTCATGAGCTTTTCCAATAAAATAGCGACAGCAAAACAAATTTATGTAAATAATAAATGTTTTGCAGTCGTATATTGGATAAACACAAAATAAATTTAATAGTGAACTACGTTTGCTATGCATAAGCAATAACGTTTTTCAACTATAATAAAAGTGATATTTACCCGATTGTGGATAGAAAAACTATTCTAGAAATCCATTCGAGGTTAATATGACCTGTTTTCATTGGACTAGATTCGGGATATTCCGCTTGAAATTAAGAAGTAACAGACGTGACCTTGTGCTCTTATCACCTATCTTTCCAGACGAAAAGTGTAACGTGTTGAGTGATGTTCATTGTAAAAGTCCCTCTTATTGGACTAGATGCGGAACATCCCGATTGCTAAAAATAGTGAGTTTCGCTGATTGGTTGTGATGCGGGATAATTCCGCATCAAACACCACAGTTCAAATGAGCCTTTCTGATTGGATAATATGCGGAATATTCCACATAGAAGTAACCGTGTTTTGTAAGTACACTTTTAAATGGAGAGGTACAATTTTAAGTGGAGATGTGTTATGTACAGTAGGTCTTACACAGTTAATTCCTCGGCTTCAGAAAATGTGTACCTAGCCAGTGTAAGGGAATGAGTGTGTTTGCACATATGCATATACTTGTATTTCTTGACGTTTTATTTTAACATTGTAGGTTGTAAACCGTAGAGGACATAGTCAGGCTGCTGACTGGTGGTCTTATGGAGTCTTGATGGTAATGATTTTGTTCAGCCTTTTTGTTAATAAGTTTAAACCATGATGCATGGATAATGTACATACATGTACAATATACACCGAATCGAAATATGGCGACCAATTTGAATAACCATTGTTCTTCGACTGACCAACCTCGTGTTCACGTGGAAACACAAAAGCGTTTTCACATGAATGAGAGGGTTGGTCAGTCCAGAACAATAGTTATTCAAATTGGTCGCCATATTTCGATTCGGTGTATACTGAATTGTTGTCTGATGAATCTTTGAGTCTTGAAACAAAATTCATTTTCATTCTGGCAGCCAATGTATGGCTGAATAGCTGATATCGAAGTTATACACTCCAATGAATCTGAACAAAGGTTTCAAGTCGAGGCTACAGGGTCAAGTTTTTGTTCTGACCCGATAGCCTCGACTTGAAACCGTTGTTCAGAGTCATTGGAGTGTAACTTCGATATCAGCTATTCATGCCAGCAAATTTCTTTTCACGCTGGGGCCAGAAGAACCCAAAAGCGGACACTTAGGTGTAACTTCTTCAGTTTTAAACCAATTTAAATAAAACTTGGCAGTGTGATGGTATATATGTCAATTCTACAAATCATATCATTTCAGTGAGAAAATGACATGATCATGAACATGCAAAAAAAATTGAAATTCAAAAATACACTAATTTGATCATTTCATTCGAAAGAACATTTAAAAATAAAGATATAACAGCAAAAATATATTATGATATCGGCATTGAATCCAAAGATATCATATTTTGAAATTTGAAAATTCCGCCATTTTGTTCTAAAAATACGGTAGTAGAATTTTCAAATTCAAAAAATCATATATTTCGATTGAATTATCTCTCAACCAATCAGAATCAAGGAAATTGTAATAGTTATGTTTATTGACTGTATTGTTTTATTGTTTCAGTATGAGATGTTAACAGGTTCTCTACCCTTCCAAGGAAAAGACAGGAAAGACACAATGACCATGATTTTGAAGTATGTACAATGTACAAGACAATACTAGAGTGCAAACACTAAAGCCATGAAACAGTACTAACTTTAATTAGCACTAAATAGTGCAATGTCTATTGTTTTCTATTGTTCCATTGGTGCTATTTAGCACTAAATAGTTTGTACTGTTTCACGGTTTTAGTGTTTCCACTCTACTGCAATATCGGCAACTTATTTTTGTTCAGTTGTTTGTTCATCCATTCTTCCTTTCATTTCATTTATTCCATTCATTCATTCATTCATGACATTCATTTATTCATTCATTCATTTATCCCATCCATTCATTCATTTATTCATTCATTCGTCCCATCCATCCATTCATTTATTCATTCATTCATCCCATCCATTCATTTATTCATTCATTTGTCACATCCATCCATTCATTGATTTATTCATTCATTCATCCCATCCATCCATTCATTTATTCATTCATTCTTCCCATCCATCCATTCATTCATTTATTCATTCATTTGTCCCAACCATTCATTCATTTATTTATTCATTCATCCCATCCATCCATTCATTCATTTATTCATTCATTCTTCCCATCCATCCATTCATTCATTTATTCATTCATTCGTCCCAACCATTCATTCATTTATTTATTCATTCATCCCATCCATCCATCCATTTATTCATTCATTCATTCATTCATTCCATCCATTCATTCATTTATTCATCCATCCATCCATCCATTCATTCATTTATTTATTTATATATTTTTTAGAGCAAAACTTGGGATGCCACAGTTTTTGTCATCAGGTGCACAGAATCTTCTAAGGATGTTATTCAAGAGAAATCCTCTGAATCGACTTGGTGAGAATATTAATATTGTACATGTATGTGCACCATAAAAGAGTTTTATAATTACAATAACATTGGAATCTTATGAGCTGAGTTGTTTACAACTTTATTGTTTTGTGGTTGAAAAGGAGCTGCAGAAAACGGCATTCAAGATATCAAGACACATGAGTTTTTCTCTAATATTGATTGGGAGGTGAGTGTACATTTGCACAGTACAAAATAGCCTGAAAATATTATATATTATTAATGCTTATAAGCCTGTCATCCCAGTCCAGGGACCATTATTATATGACATTATCGAATTCATGAATAATTAATGAGGGAAATACAATAGAAATCATAAGCGTAGCAGACTTCTGTAAATCGGATACAGAATCGTCCTCATTTGCATTCAACTTTAACTTGGATTTTCTCGGCCAAACTGTTTCTTATCATCCAAATTATAGTAAAACATCCACTTATACATCGTTGGATTCGATAAGCCAGATACAATATTCGTGGCCGATCTGTATGGGATTTATTATTATTAGGTTAGACCTGACATGCAGTCAGTCTGCTAATTTTCAAAATCTTACAGAACAATCGGTGTAGCAGCATATTCATGTACGTCTACCCAGACTCGGTGTTCGCCAGTCAAAACTTCCATGTTGCCATACAACCCGACAATTTATTATTGGGCCGTTTATTTTTTGGTCCAACTCTGATGGCTTGTGGGACGTAGCAACAGTAACTATAGGCGGTCGGAACCATCAAAGAAATAATCTTAAGCCGCATCTACATGTACATGAGCAAATTTTCCTTGACAAGGAAGACTTGCTCGTGTCGACGACAAAAACATCACCAATATTTCCTTGTCAAGGAAAACTTGCTCGTGTAGATGACAAAAAAAATTGCCAATTTTTCCTTGTCAAGGAAAACTTGTCAAGGAAAACTTGCTCATGTAGATGACAAAAAAAATTGCCAATTTTTCCTTGTCAAGGAAAACTTGTCAAGGAAAACTTGTCAAGGAAAACTTGTCAAGGAAAACTTGCTCATGTAGATGACAAAAAAAATTGCCAATTTTTCCTTGTCAAGGAAAACTTGTCAAGGAAAACTTGCTCATGTAGATGACAAAAAAAATTGCCAATTTTTCCTTGTCAAGGAAAACTTGTCAAGGAAAACTCGTTCGTGTAGATGCGGCTTTATTGATGACAAGTGTGTTCTGTTGTTTAGAAACTGTACAAAAGAGAAATCAAACCTCCATTCAAACCAGCTGCTGGCAGAGCTGACGATGCTTTCTACTTTGATCCAGAATTCACTTCAAAGACTCCACAAGGTATGATGCATACACACTATGCACCATATACGGCACCTATACATGATTGTACACTTACTTAATGAACTCCTTGTGCTACCAGTTTAACTTATATCATTTACAGAAAGAGTTTTACACATACATGTAGGACGTATAATATTCTGACATTTATACTGTATAAAAGCTATTATGTACAATGTTCGTACATTCTGCATTGTATATAAAATCGTGTTACATATTTTCGTTTTCTATTTTAGACTCTCCTGCCATTCCACCAAGCGCAACATGTCATCAGTTATTTAGAGGCTTCAGTTATGTTGCACCAGCTTTACTTGATGATGTAAGTGTTGTATAAATGTACATTTTCCTTAAATTTACAGCTATTTTTTCCAATTAATTAATTCAACGCAGCGAAACAATAATAATGAATAAAAGACTACGAACTGGAGAAAATTAGCTAAAGAAAAAATTAACTCCAACATACACTATTGTCACTACGGTTGTCATCATTTACCGTATTTCATCATCATTTTTCAGCACTATCATAATTTTAATCAATCATTATCATTATAATGATCATAATCATTCATAGCCTGATTTAATATATGTCATACCATAATAGTGATCATCACTATCAGCATCATTGTTACATCCTCGCTACATGTACCAACCATATAGTGTATAATGATCATCACTATCAGCATCATTGTTGCATCCTCGCTACATGTACCAACCATATAGTGTATAATGATCATCACTATCAGCATCATTGTTGCATCCTCGCTACATGTACCAACCATATAGTGTATAATGATCATCACTATCAGCATCATTGTTGCATCCTCGCTACATGTACCAACCGTATAGTGTATAATGATCATCACTATCAGCATCATTGTTGCATCCTCGCTACATGCACCAACCATATAGTGTATAATGATCATCACTATCAGCATCATAGTTGCATCCTCGCTACATGTACCAACCGTATAGTGTATAATGATCATCACTATCAGCATCATTGTTGCATCCTCGCTACATGTACCAACCGTATAGTGCATAATGATCATCACTATCAGCATCATTGTTGCATCCTCGCTACATGTACCAACCGTATAGTGTATAATGATCATCACTATCAGCATCATTGTTGCATCCTCGCTACATGTACCAACCGTATAGTGTATAATGATCATCACTATCAGCATCATTGTTGCATCCTCGCTACATGCACCAACCATATAGTGTATAATGATCATCACTATCAGCATCATAGTTGCATCCTCGCTACATGTACCAACCGTATAGTGTATAATGATCATCACTATCAGCATCGTTGCATCCTCGCTACATGTACCAACCATATAGTGTATAATGATCATCACTATCAGCATCATTGTTGCATCCTCGCTACATGCACCAACCATATAGTGTATAATGATCATCACTATCAGCATCATAGTTGCATCCTCGCTACATGTACCAACCGTATAGTGTATAATGATCATCACTATCAGCATCATTGTTGCATCCTCGCTACATGTACCAACCATATAGTGTATAATGATCATCACTATCAGCATCATTGTTGCATCCTCGCTACATGCACCAACCATATAGTGTATAATGATCATCACTATCAGCATCATAGTTTGCATCCTCGCTACATGTACCAACCGTATAGTGTATAATGATCATCACTATCAGCATCATTGTTGCATCTTCGCTACATGTACCAACCATATAGTGTATAATGATCATCACTATCAGCATCATTGTTGCATCTTCGCTACATGTACCAACCATATAGTGTATAATGATGATCATCTGACATGATATCTGTCATCATCATCATCAGTAAATCCTAGTTATTTTACAGGAAGATGAAACGACACAACAAAAGACAGAGAAAATGGACATTGAAGTCAATAAGGTAAGAAGTGCATTATATTGTACTTTTATGTTCATGGAGTTGCTGCATGCAAATAATGTAATAATAATAAATAAATGTAGAATTGTTCGAGTCTGAAATTGGCCACAGTTGCCAGGGTTCATACTAACTGCTTCACTTACAACGATTGATCCTTGAAATGGATTTCTTTTCTATGGTGAGTGGGTTTCCTGGGGTCAGGGTGTTTGACCGAGCGAGATTCAGTCGAGGACAGGTAACCCACTCACCAAAAAAACTCTAAAATTGAACTCAATCCCTTACATAGTAATGTTTTGAATGAAAATGCAGGTTTCTGATAGAAATTTACTGCAATTTCCAAAAAGAAATAGTGAGAATCTAAGTTGCTAGCATGTTGGTTTTGGGAGACTTGGGGAAGCTTTGCCAAATTTGGAGTAAGAAATATGAGGGATTGATGAGATTAGTGATGTAAATGCAATGCATCAAAATGCATAACAAAAATAATATAACTTTATTTTCTATAGCGTTAATTCATGACGTTCAACAATGCTTTACAGATTATAACCAACTACATGTAAATAAATTTAACTATACAATTACAAAGTGTGCCGACATTTTGTGTTAAAATGGTTTCTAATTTCTTTACAATCGAACAGCCAAGAGGACGTTTCCCTGTTAGAACAACGTCAATTCTGGAAGAATATGATATTAAACAGGTAATATACAGTCACATACAGTGTTTACACTTACTTGTGTATGCTACCACCTCGCCTGAGAACAAGGGTGGTTGCTTACAAGAAGTTCTGATGTAATTATCATCTCTTCTGATAACAAGAGCGATTTGGGGAATTCCAACCGTAAATTGTCGACTATACATGTACATGTACACGTACGTGAAAGTTCTAATTTTGTCTTCATTTGCAAATAGGAAATTGGTCGTGGATCGTATTCAGTATGTAGAAAATGTATTCACAAAGCTGATGGACAAGAAATATGCTGTGAAGGTAAGAACACTTTCTGATTGAATGGCTGACTGACTCACTGTCTGACTGATCACTCACTGTCTGACTGACTCACTGTCTGACTGACTCACTGTCCTGACTACTCACTTTCTGACTGTTTGATGTCTAACTGTCTAGTCTACTGACTGGCTTATTAACTGACTGACTCACTGATTGGTTGATGTCTGACTGTCTGTCTGACTTATTAGCTCTTATTGTCTGACTGACTTACTGACTGTTTGATGTCTGTCTTACCAGGTCTTACTGACTGGCTCATTGATTGACTGACTGACTTATTGATATTAACTGTATGACTAATTGACTATCTGACTGACCGATAGATGCATACATGTATATTTAACTATCGTTACTAGACAGTTTAACAATTTTCTCAAAATATTTTCTAGGTTATTGACAAATCAAAGAAAGACCCCAGTGAAGAAATGGAGGTGAGGAATTATTGTAAAGGATTTAATCCACCAATCATAGCCATGTTTACACTGTCTTGAACGCTTTACCAAGGTACAAATCAGAAAACTAAGGTTAACCGCTCAACAAACAATAGTTTTCTCATTTCTACCAAGGTTCGGTAACTCGTGTACTTCAGTAAACCACCAAGTGTAAACATGGCCTTATAGTACGTTGAGTTTGATCAGTATTTCTCATTGACAATTTACAGTTTAATCATCGTTAAAAACGTTTTGAATTTTCAGATTCTTTTACGTTTTGGGCACCACTCAACGATCATTCACTTGAGAGATGTAAGTACTACATGTATTTAAAAGTCTTGTTTGCTCTTTCTGATTTCCCAGTCAGTACAAGCGATGTAAATGTTACTTCTTGGAAGCGACCACCTCATGTAAGCGACCACCTCATGTAAGCGACCACCTCATGTAAGCGACCACCTCATGTAAGCGACCACCTCATGTAAACGACCAACGTACTTGACAACAAGGGCGGTTGCTTAAAAGAGGTTCAGCCTCCAGGCACGCACTGGTGGATTTGCGGGACGAAATTTTACTTCCGGTTCAAAAGTCCATACCAATAACTCGTGGATTAATAAATCAGCGAGTTAAAAATCACTATGTCTCATGATATTGTAATTGATAGGTGTACGATGATGGTAAATGTGTATTCATGGTTATGGAGCTCATGCGAGGAGGCGAGCTACTCGATAAGATACTCAAACACAAATGTCTTTCTGAGCGAGAAGCAGCTAACGTTATGTACACTCTTGCATCGGCCATTGCATTCCTGCACGAAGAGGGGGTAAGTCCGATTCTTCTAGTCACCGCACGGCACGGCACGAACCGTACCGTAACTACTACTACTACTTCCCACTCATACGAAAACGACTCTATCAAAACGTACGATCTTCAAACCAACGAATTTCCAGGGTTAGAAGAACGAGGAATGTTTTTGTACAATGAGGATTTTTGACTCGCTACCAACTGGTAGTCGCGGGAAGGGAGGGCAAGAAAAATAGCCATTTGCATAAACCATCCAGTGGTCTATCGCAAATCCGACAATCTGATTGGTTCGTTACTAGTGGTCTATCAGCTCATAGACGCAGAGTAGAGGTAAACAAACAAAATGGCGGCTTCGTCATCACGTTTTGCTAATGTATCGCAGGAGTTTCTCGACGAATTATTGTCTGTTGCTTGTTTCTGTCATTTTCTACTGAACTACTGGATGGTTTATGCTAAAACAATTAGACTACTCGTTCTGGTTTTCTATGAGGATAGTGATTGCATGACACAAATCTTCACGTGCTTTAGTTCTAATGGTTTCTGCGCGAGCAGGAAATCTTAAGTGTTTTATATAATTTGAACGTGTGTTTTAAAAAATCGCTTTTACCCACTTTCAGGTCGTCCACCGCGACCTCAAGCCAAGCAACATCATGTACGCAGACAACAGCGGCACACCAGAATCGCTACGAATTGTGGACTTTGGTTTTGCGAAGCAAATGCGCGCCACAAACGGACTTCTGATGACACCGTGTTACACAGCTAACTTTGTGGCCCCTGAGGTACTAAAAAAGCAGGGGTATGATGCAGGATGTGATATATGGAGCCTTGGGGTACTCTTGTACACAATGATTTCTGGGTAAGAGATTCACTGCATATTTTTAAATTTTACCCAAAATCCTTTACGATACGTGAAGTACGTGGAGAGGTCCTGGTAATCATTCATTAACTGGCATACCTGTTCACTTGCAGTCTTACTCCATTCGCTGTTGGTCCAGAGGATCCTCCTTCAGTAATCTTAGCGCGTATTGGCGAAGGAACATATTCACTGGCTGGTGGACCATGGGATGCTGCATCTGACCTGTCAAAGGTAATACCATGTTGTCTGTCCGTTCGTCCATCGATCGGTCTGTTTGTTCGCCCGTCCCTCTGTCCGATTTGTATGTCATCTGGCCATCTAGGCAGACCAAAATTGAGTTTATTTCATATGTACTTAATATTGATAGAGCTTCTGTGTCTAAATAAAGTTATATATTACATTACATCTATCCATCTGTCTGTCTGTTCGCCTAGCTGTCCCTCTGTTCGATTTCTCTGTATGTATCTGTTTGTTCGGCCATCGATCGATCTGTCTGTCTGTTCGCCCATTCCTCTTGACGACTTGTCTTTCTCTGTCTCCTGTCTGTCTGTCTGTCTGTCCAGTTTTTGTCTCTCAAGCTGTCAGTGTTGTCAGACTGGAACAACGAAAATCACACTGCAATTTGTTGAGAATAACTTTTATGATCTATTCTATTGCAGGATATCGTCAGACAGATGTTACATGTAAATCCAAGACTGAGATTAACAGCAAAGCAGGTTTGTGAGCGATTCTTGACTATTAAATTAGTTTTATTATGATGGAGATGCTGATGCTGATGTCACTGGTGTTGGGATGATAAGTAATAGTGATGATGGTAGTGCTGGTGATGATGATGATGGAGATGATAGTGATGGTGATGGTGCTGGTGATGGTGATGATGATGGAGATGGTGATGGTGATGATGGAGATGATGGTGATGGAGATGATGGTGATGGAGATGATGGTGATGGTGATGATGATGGTGATGATGGAGATGATGGAGATGATGGTGATGATAGAGATGAAGATGGTGGTGCTGGTGATGATGATGATGGAGATGATGGCGATGATGATGATGATGATGGTGGTGCTGCTGGTGATGACGAAGGTGGAGATGATGATGTCACTGGTGTTGGGGATGATAAGTGATGATGATGATGATCGTGATGTCTCTGGTGGTTTTCTCTTCCTCTTCCATTTGTATCATCTCTCTTCCACCCATTCTCGCTTTATAGTAATACTAACCTTGCTGCTGTGTTGATTTATTAGGTACTACAGCATCCTTGGGTCGTGAGTAGACATCACCTATCCAACGACAGACTTCATCACAGTAGCAGCGTGTCAAAGATAAAGGTAAATAACTCGGGCATTCCACAGGAATCCCAAGTAATTATTATTATGGGACTTTCTCCCATATTTGTACCAAATATATAGTACGTTTTGCGCGCAAGGCACCATGGGATCGAACACAGGTTCTTTAACAAATATTATAAAATAACTATTGATATAACGCGCGCTCTGATTGGCCAAAGGATGCGTATTCCGCGTGCTTTATGAGAGCACACAGCACGCGCGCGCATTTATTCAAACATTTTTGAAAATTTGCCTTCAAATCATAATTGTATTTTATAAAAGAAATAGAAAACTCGGCAGCTGTGCTTTATCGAGTTATAGAAGCACTTGGGTATTGAAAGAAGACTCGAGAAGTGAGAGAAGCACTCGACTACGCTTCCTACCACTTCTCTCGTCGTCTTCTAATTCCCGCGTGCTTCTATTTAACAATTAGACTACGAGTTTTCTATGAGTCAATAGTCAACGAGGCGCGTAGCGTCGAGTTGACTATTTGAACTCATAGAAAACTCGAACTCGTAGTATAATTTGTTTCAGTAGAAACCAACTAGCATACTACCTTCGAATTTATGCCAATATTTATTGATTTTTCGCTTTGTTTTTGTTCAAAACGCCGACTTTTTCGCTACTCACTATCTATCACGCAATAGATAGTGAGTACGTTAGCCAATCAGATTGCAGGATTCGTGATAGTATGCTATAGTTGGTTTCTGCTAAATCTCCATAGAGCACTCTGCCTCGTTTTCTATTTCTTCACAAACGTCAGGAAAGTGTTCAGTAGCACTTCATTTGACGTCCTTGTTCATGTTCTTTGTTCTCTTCTACAGGATGCAGTCAAAGCAACATTCTCTGCACTTCACTCGTCACCTGACCACAACCGTCGCCTAAAGCCCGTCCAAACGTCACTTCTTGCTCAAAGACGAACTAAGAAGGTTCAAAGAGTATAACTGTCTACCAATATCTCTTCACTTAATTTACTTTACAATACCTAGATGTGGTAAAACTTTAAATATTATATAGATAATGCTTCAAAATGGCCAGTCTTCGGAACCAGGCTCTTTTCGTTCATAGCGAGATGAGAGAGCCCTGGAAACGAGATCCCAATTCGCTCACATTTTTTCAAAAACTCCATTGGTGTTTGATTGATGTCCAAACTGGGAAGGGCCATCTTAAATAAAAGCCGAGTGTCATGGTGACAGCGAGACACTGACTTGGACTTCAATGTCATGTAAATTTCAATTTCTTGTCGTAAGAATCGTACTGAAACGGTTAGTTCCAGACTTCTCTCTTCATTTTTGTTTTTCACGAGGAGAGGACTGGGGATTTATTTTCTCCGGAAGAGGGAGGACTGGAACTAAGTTAATGCTGTTTCTGTTTTTACCAAGTTTTCCAAAATCGTGCTTGGGAAGAAACGAGAATCTACTATTGACGTTCTTGGCGAAATCATAGTAACTGCGTTACTTGTATTTTCTTGTTTTCCTTGTAAGGTTGTTTTTCACTTAGTTTAAGTTGCAAATCAAATTTTTTCTACAACACATTTGCAAACTATTTTTCTACATTGCCCGTGTGTATACAATTTCAATTCCAGCATTTGATACAAAAACATTTTCTTCTATTGTCGACAATACTATTGTTCTATTTTCCAGGTTTCTCTTAGATATTCATTCAATGTAACCGTATATAGAAAAAGATTCGGTCAAAATTGGAGTTTTTAAGTCACTTGTTTGCAAAGCATTCTGGTTAAATGACGTTCGCCATCTTTCAAAGCGAATCGACTGATAAACGGATTAACGTAGTCTGTGTGTTTGGGGGGTTTGGGGAGTAACACAGTTAACGAGACTTAGCGCGCAGGAAAAGCAGTCGTAGGCCATGTTTACACTTGAGCACTTTACCATGGTACAAAGTAAGAATTTCTACCAAGATTCGGTAAATCGTTTCCTTCAGAAAGTGTGGTCGACTTGTGGCAAGTCTATAAACCACCAAGTGAAGGGCTCTCTGCAAGAACAACGCAAGTGATCGCTGATCAAAATCTAAATTCTCCTGGAGATTGTTTGATTTTCAAAGGAGAATTTGGGTGTTGATCACTTGATCTTGTTCTTGCAGTAAACCACCAAGTGCAAACATGGTCTTGGCGTAAGCTGTATAAATGAATAATTCAATTGAATTTAAAATGTATTCTCAGGAAAGAGAATTAGAATAAAGCTTGGATTGCTCTAGAGATGCTTGGATTGCACTAGAGATGCACTGGAGCTAAAAAAAAATGTATTCCTTTTTATGTGTGTACTGCAGGGAAAATATAATGGACCTTTAGTCTGCTAACAGCCCTCCTTTTCCCTCCAGACTCAGTGAAGACGAGTTTTTAGAATCAATCCTCGCGCGACCGGGATCGGTTTTTCCCGGGATCTTTTTCTCTCGTTCGACTGAGTCTGGAGGGAAAAGAGGGGACTGTTAACAGTCTAATGGACCTTATGCTAGCCTCGATCGTTTTTTCCACGGTGAAATAAGCCTCTGTACTTGCTCTTGAGCTCGCGTATCCATTGCAATCCAAGCTTAAATGTAGGTAAATATGACGTTAATATCTCAGTAGTAACAATAACCAAATGCTAAAATCCAATAGAGCATCAGATAGCGAATATTATGCTTTTGTTGATATTATGATTCAAATCGCAATAGTACTAGTGCTATTCACTATATTATAGAGTGGTTTTCATAAACCCGTGTTACGCACTATTACACTCCACTTATTTTGTTATATATTGTGTTTATTTGACTATTACACTCTAATTAGTACACTTTGTTTCACGGGTTAATGAAAACCACTCTAATAGCTCTTGAAAAAGTGCTATATTTCACAGCCAGTTGATCTCTGGTTGGCACAATAACTATGGCTTACGTTATATGAAACTTTACTTAGAGGATTTGACGTATGGTCTGTGAACGCGCGCGCGCGGCGTCGTGGCGGGAAACACTTTGGTTGCTTCTCCCAAAATTAACCAATCACAATCGTCGACATCATGATACGTCATACTTGACATGATTCATGGTATGTTTTTCATACTCTTGAAAGTGCTTTAAAAGCGACGATATTTTGGTCCCTCTTCTCTTGTCCAGTGAATTTCTCTGAATTCTGCTGTAAAAAACGTTTTGGGTAATAGCAAGTATCTTTGCTTATATAAATGCAAAAATCAACCTTAAAATCGTCGCTTCTGGAAAACATTCACCATCTATTGCGTACGCTGGTCTTTGCAAATAAACTTTAAATACTTGATGTGCTGTGAAGTAGTTTACTGTATTATCATTCAGGTCATAAGAAAAAATGTCAACTTGATACAATTTTGTACATATATGCATATTAAAATAGGCTACTTTCAATCTGTCGTCATTTGTGAATTTTTTGCAAAATCCCAACATTTTCCATCTCATCTCTTTCCCCTTTGGTTGCACTTATACAGCCATGGCTTGTTTGATCGGTATGAAAGATCTGATTATTCATCCAACGAACATGGGTGCTCTATCCGATACAATTTTCATTTGTCCAGCACAACAGCTTTCCTAGTAAAATGCTGTTAGAGTGATTCCAATAAAACTGGGCACTACTAATTAGCTGTCAGTGTTTATTAGATGCAAAGAAGCAAAAGAGTGAGTGTCTAATAGTGTGTATTACTCTAATCGACGTTATAAAAAGAAGCATTTTGCATCTCACCAGCACCATGCAGAAACAACTAGATAACAATTTCCTTGTAAAATGCTGTTAATGGACGTTATAAAAAGAA
The DNA here is from genome assembly GCA_033675265.1 of Actinostola sp. cb2023. Classification (NCBI taxonomy): domain Eukaryota; kingdom Metazoa; phylum Cnidaria; class Anthozoa; order Actiniaria; family Actinostolidae; genus Actinostola; species Actinostola sp. cb2023. The sequence continues at coordinate 15,662 of JAUJYZ010000430.1, forward strand.
GCAGTTTACATCCCACCAGCACCAGAAATACCCTGGAACCCAGGGTTCCAGAGGCCGAGGAGTGGGGGCCGGGAGGGGCCTCCTCGGCTCCTAGGGCCGGCTCTGGAACCCAGGGTACACCAGAAACAACTAGAGAACAATTTCTTGTAAAATATGATGTTCTCCGCATCTGAGGGGTTAATTTGAGTTGTGTGTGGATTGAGCCTATGAGAACGCTCAAACTTTATTGTAAAACATGTATAAATATGGTCTTAATATAACACAAAACATTAAAGTCAAACCGGCACTTCCATCCTGATGAGAACCCTGGAAAGTTCTTGATACTACTGACACTAACTGAAAGTTGTTGTTGGAAAATTTAACAAATTTATAATTTATAAATTCAAGTCTTATATCATTGCCGTTCTCAAATTAATGGCTTTTGTTTCTGCACTTTGCTTTAGTGTAATCAGATTCTATTAGTTGTGGCTTCTACTGCTAGCTGTCATTTGGTTGGATGGATCTGTTGCTGTTGATTGTTGTCATTGTTCAATTCTCTTTTCATGTTGTTGTTGTTGTTGTTGTTGCTCTTCTTGTAGTTGCTGTTCATCTTGTTAATTCTTGCATGTTACAATACAATACAATACAATAACTTTTATTTAAACACGATATTAGTTAAAGCTAAAGCTTGTGGGGTCGTGTGGAACAAAAAATTCTAAAAATACATACAGTCATTTGCAAAAATTCTGGCCGCTACGAAATATCAATATATCAATATATCGGGTGCATTATGGGTAATGAAATAATACTATTTTGAGATTAAACAAAACAAAATTTACAAACAACAAACATAAGACTAAAATAAACATACTAAATATTTCTACCAACTTTGCGGGCGTTAACCCGCTTTAAGGGGAATTTTCGATTATTTAATTACCCATAATGCACCCGATATATTGATATATTGATATTTCGTAGCGGCCAGAATTTTTGCAAATGACTGTAACATGTTGTTGTGTTATTGTTTCTCTTGATGTATAGCTCTCCATTTTGTTCTTGCATGTTGTTGTTATTGTTGTTGTTGTTGTTATTGTTGTTTCTCTTCTTGCCGTTGCTGTTCATCTAGTGTTGTTTTCTGTTGTTGTTGTTGTTCTTCTTGATGCTGTTCATCTGGTTGTTGGTGTTGTGCTAGCTCGTCGTTCTTATCCAACTCCGTCATCAAGGAGTTTATATTAGTGTTCATCATCTCAGCGTAGTCGATAAAACCATCTTTATTAACATCATGCTTCTCCAGTAGTTCGTCTGCAATCTTCACCACTTCGTCCTCAAGAAACTTCTCTCCTCCTGCCTTCTCATCCTTGACATCGTCTTCATGATGAAAGTCCGACAGGGCGCTCATCAACTCTAGGCCGTCGAGTTTATTGTTGTTGTCGTAGTCGTGAAGTTGAAAAAAGTAGAACATTCCTATGCAAAGAAAACAAAATAAAAATACTTCAGGTCATTACGAATATAGAATCGTTTTTGTACGAGTGGGAAATCTACGGTACCGTGACACTCAAATGGCTTCCTTTCTGAACCAATCAAAAAGCGCACAGATGCATCTCATCCAATCAAACTCTTTCAATACGGCAAGGCGGCGCGGTGCGGTGACGGTGCGGTAACTTTCCCACTCATACCTAAACGACTCTATATATAATAAATCGCAACTGTTGGCCATAAATATAAATGAGCGTTTTCGCTCCCATATAGACCTCCTCTGTGGAAAGTAATTAACAGAATCCTGACAACGACAATGAAGAGGAACTGTCAGTAATAAGCGCACACAGGTCTAGCCTGACCGAACTTGAGGATGGACTATCCGTTCAAGAGCTGAGTAGTGGCAATGGTTCCTTCAAGTACCTTTTTGATTGTCTCCTTTCTCAATGTCTTCAATATCATCTGTGCTATAGTTCCCAACCATATCCTTTAGGTGTTTCTGTATGTGCCTTGAAAATGAGATAGATAAGACACTTTTAAAAAGCGGCATGGTTATATACTTATTATAAGTATGGTATGGATATGCATAAGAAATTAGGTCGTATAAAGAACGGGACAAGCGCAAGCACTGACCAGAAAAGGCCAGCGGAAAACATTATATAACTTATTATTGCGCTTGCTATGCGCCTCTGCTTATATGTTTTGCTTGCGTCAGGCTCGTTTTCACAGTGAAATAAGGTCTCTTGTGCTCAGTTGCGCTTATGTTTGCGTCAGGCTCGTTTTCACAGTGAAATAACGCCTCTTGTGCTCAGTTGCGCTTATGCTTGCGTCAGGCCCGTCTTCACAGTGAAATAAGGCCTCTTGTGCTCAGTTGTGCTTATGCTTGCGTCAGGCCCGTTTTCACAGTGAAATAAGGTCTCTTGTGCTTGCGCTTATAAATGCTTGCGTCAGGCCCATTTGTACTTTGCAACCAAACTGTGCCGTTTTGTCCCCTTTCTGAACACCACCCGCAACAAGCAGGGCAACGTCATCATACAGTTTACGGGTTACATAAATAATGTACGTATTCACAAGATTGTAGTCTGCTTCCCTGTTGACGATGCATCGCGCGCGCTTGGGGTGAATGCTGGGTGATTCAATTCTCGGTACACTCATTCCAAAGCCACTGTTCTGAAGAGCGCTCTTACAATTGTATTTAAAAATTGAACATTCTGAATTGGTCGTGTCCTTTCTAATTCCACGAGCAAAAAAATGATGAAGCTCGGTGAGTAGAAGGATCCAGAGAATCGGAAGCGTCTGATGAAATTCAGAGTACGAAGAGGAAGGTCTTGGAACGACCAGTTGGTACAATGTAAATAACACCATTCATTATGGAGAGTAAAGGTCAGACCAATCACGATCAACCAGCTCAACAATTGAATTTTTAAAAGTCTATGATGCGAAGGATGGCGTGTGCTTTGTTCTATTTAGTTTTATTATAAGACGAAATCTCCGCTCCATGATATTTTTATTTGGTCTTACCTTAAACCCTCACCATCAAAGTCCATTCTATCTGATATATGTGCTAGCAAGTGGCTAGAATAAAAGTTGAAAAAATACTGAATTGATATTTGAGCTCATTAAACATTGAATTTTGAATTAATTTTTTTTTTGATTTCGAGTAAGTTACAAGATAAATATTGCTTTAATAAACGACTGTCTTGCTTCAATTTAGCACTGAATTAGAATAATAATATTATTGTGCTAAATTGAAGCAATAGACAGTCGATTATTTAACAGACCATCGTTCGGTCTTTTAACTGAAGTGATGATTTGTATAGACTTCCATTCACCAGCGCACAGCTGTTCTGAGCAAAACATTTCCTAAACCACTACACAAGTTAAGCTTCAAATATCCTGTGTTTATACTACGAAGTGTTAAAATACTTACTCTCTTTCGTTTGCATTTTTAGTATGGTGCTCATCGCTGTCTTGGCTGTCTGAATGATGCTGCTCGTGGGCATAGCAATAAAACACTAAAAGTATAAATAATAACAAAGATTGGAAGTCAAATCGGCTCATTATAGTATTCAGGAATCTTGAAAATATTGATTTTTCTTGCTCTAGTAAATTTCAAACGCTTCAGCTTCGATCATAACATGTTAGTTCAGGATTTAAAAAAATACTCGGCTGTCTATCGGAAAGACGATTCAGTGACGAGTCACCAGCGAGAAAATATCGTCTTACATGTAATTTTTATAGTCCTGTTTGGACTAATAGAAACACTGTTTACTTTAAAAAAATTAAGATATATTATTTTTAAAACTACAGATTAAATACTGAGTATAAAGCGAGAGCCGTTTTGTAGATTTTGGTTTTACAATTTCCCGAAGCTATCCCGAATTGTCTCCACATTGAGACTAGGGCGAGTTTAAATTTTGGCGCCTTGCACTTTTCTCCCTTGTCACTCGCATTCTGCACGATGCTGGATGTTCTACTCTTAAAACTTCTCATGTAAACTGTTTCTGTCCGTTTTCTTAAGCATGAGCATTCCTTTGGCTTTGCTGGTTTTAAAGGTTCTCTCAAAAGGTTAATTGAGCTGTTTTTGAGCGCGATCAACATGGCGGCCGCAGTAGACCTCGCGGATATCACTCGACACTGTATGAATCTCACTTCAGAAAAGGCGAAGGAAAGAAAGGTAAGACGAATTAAAATACTGCATGAGCGGCAATGGAATTCCGTAGCTTAATTGTTTAATTTTTACAAGTTTGAAAGTCAGAAAACTTTTACTAATTGTTTAAAACAATGAAGTTACGGAAATCCGGATTGCTACTCTGCATTGCTGCAAGCAGTCTGCTTTTACCTCCTCGCAGGGTACCGGATTGCCGTTTATATACCGTTTTAACTGTATATATATATAATTGGACTGCATGCTCTGACTGTCAGACTGACTTGTTACTATAAGAGAATCTGTAGATGACTTGTTATAAAGTGACTGACTGGCTGTCTGATGGAATGCTTATAGATGAATATAGAATAAAGCAATGAATGAATAAATAGGCATATAAATGAATGAGTGAATTGATAGAGAAATGAATGAATGAGCAATCGGATGATTGACCATCTACATTAAACTGACACAAACTGATGCAGTGTTTGATTGGACTCAACTAGAATGGATGAACATGTAGTATATGTAAGTTGACCAATTGACTGACTAATTTATTTTATTTACAAATTGATTACTGATTGTCAGTTTCATGACAGATTACCAAGCCTATTTGCTGGATTGCATGTGAAGTCATGGCAGCCATGTTGGTGCCCAATAACAAAGCATTCCTCATTAGCTTCTCTTGTTGGCAAGGTCTTCGTGTAGCTGCACAAATTGTCCTGGCTATTGTTTTTTACGTAAAAACAATACATAGAATGACAATAGAACAATAGCCAGGACTTTTGTGCAGATACACGAAGACCTGACTCTCTTGTTTGTACTACCAACATGGCCGCTGCGTCTTTTGTTCTTTAAATCTCCAGGGATTGATTGCAAACCAGCCATTGCTGGATTGCACGTGATATCATGGCGGCCATGTTGGTGCCCAATAACAAAGCATTCCTCATTAGCTTCTCTTGTTGGCAAGGTCTTCGTTTAGCTGCATGTACATGTAAAAACAACACATAAAATGACAATAGAACAATAGCCAGGACTCTCTTGTTTGTACCAGCAACATGGCTGCTGCGTCTTTTGTTCTTTAAATCTCCAGGGATTGATTGCAAACCAGCAATTGAAAGCACAAATTCAATATTAACAGCAAACTTGCAATTTAGGATGCCTGTGCTGGGATACAGCGACACCTCAACCACCAACATGTTCAACATGCGATTGATGACAACACTGATAATAGAAGAAAGACCTCATTGACATGGGATGTAATATTTCTCAGAGCCAAGGAATTTGTTGTCATTGAGATTGAGCATCTTGAGAATCTGTCCTCAAAGAAAGGTGCAGCTGAGATTGCTGGATCAACGAAGACCAATAGGATCAACAAGATTGCAGTAAGTGTTTTATTGTGCACCAATAAATCAAAATTCTCACCTGGAATCCGATGTGATATCCTGTCAAAAAGATGGGATCTTCCAGTCCCATCTGATTGATTGTGGGATCCCACCTGGGATGATCCTACCAATCCCAGACGGGATTGTGGGATGGATGGTTGGGATCCCCAATCCCACCTGGGACTAGAGGTGGCATAAGTGGAATTGCAGCTGGGATACATGTACAGTAGATGGGATCTCTGATTGACTTAGGTTAAGTTAGAGTCATTTCCATGTGAGTGGGAAACCTACAGCACAAAGTTATGGTTTGAGTACGGAATCGAAGACATCTAGATTCAACTTATCACAGCGTGCAAAATCGTTGCTCTTGAAACCAATCAGAATGCTGGAATAAGGCACGGTCACCACATGGCACGATGCATGAACCGTACCATAACTACTTCTCACTCGTAAGAAAGCGAGTAGTAAAGTTTTTTAAGAATATTTTACATCAAACATTGAAGAGTTGACTCTGTCATATTTCACATTAGAAGTTTTTCTAAGATTTTCTAAAGCCTGCAATCTGCATCATAATATATAATTAGCTTGATGAGGCCCAATTATTAGTAACATACATGATGTATTTATTGTATTGTAGGCTACAACTTCCTTTATCAGTTTTGTGATCAAGGTGGCAGATCTACGTAAGATAATCATCTTTCTTTACTATATACAGTACTTACACGTACATGTACCTCTATTTTACATGTCTTTCTCCCTTACTCTTTTACATCTGGTGTTCATTCCTTTGTTGATTTATTGATTTAATTTGTTTCTCCTTCCTTCCTTTTCCCTCCATCCTCCCATCCTCCCTTCTTTCTTTTCTTCCCTTCCCTTCTCCATCCTCCCTCCCTTCTTTCTTTTCCTTTCTTTCCTTCCTTTCCCTTGCCTTTCCCATCCTCCCTCCCTTCTTTCTTTTCCTTTCTTTCCTTCCCTTCCCTTCCTCCCTCCCTTCCTACAATGTACCTTCTTTGCTGCCTTGCTGCATTGCTGCCTTGCTGCCTTGCTGCCTTGCTGCCTTGCTGCCTTGCTGCCTTGCTGCCTTGCTGCCTTGCTGCCTTGCTGCCTTGCTGCCTTGCTGCCTTGCTGCCTTGCTTCCTTGCTTCCCTTCTTTCTTTCTTTCTTCCTAGTTCCTTTCCTTTCAAATACCGGTAAACCATTACAGTACAACCATTAGAACAACAAATACAATTTTTTACATAATTTATATAATTATATTGATTTGTTTTTTCTGTTTTTCAGGTGGCCCTCGTTTAAAGGTCCCAGATGTCACAACCCACATTTTGTTTGTGCTGCAATCTGAGCTTACAAAGCACATAGGGAAGACATACTGTCAGATTCTTCTAAAGTCTGTGTTATCAGTTCCTAAGTACAGACAAGAAATCCCCAGGAAACACTGGGAAGGTATTCATTGGTTACAGTCGAACTAAGAAAACCATGGACACCTAAAATATGTCTGGAATGTTCATTGTGTTGTGACCAATCACATGTGAGATCTTGAAAACACAGATTGTTATCAATCACCGAACAAGGCCATTAAGTTTGAATATAATAATAATTAATAATAATAATAATCATTTATTAATTATATTGCGCACTTTTCATATAATTCCTATGAATATAATTCCTTTCTATTTGAGAGATGCATACACTATGCTGTGAAGAATAGATTTGAGCAATTTTGAAGAAAGCCGATCGACATGTTTGACTACTCTCGTATGTGATTGGTCACAATGAACATTCCAGACATATTTTACATATGTAGGTGTCCACGGATTTCTTACATGTAGTTCGACTGAAAAATATTATGTTTTGGTTCAATTGTTTTGGTTAAAGTACAGTAACTAGTTCTCTATAGACTGTGGACAGCCCCTATTTTTGTCTTTTTTACTCTGTGTACAGTCATGTAATGACACTTTCTTCAAGAGACCCTGTTTTCGGATCCCCACTGAGGCAGACACTGAGGGTGGTCACTGCTAGAGGTTTGTTTACATCCTCAGTGGTTCTTTTATGTCCCTATACAAGTGTAGTGGTGTGGAGAGACGGGAGCCCCACGTCTAACCATTTGCTGATTGAAACAAAGGCAATACCTTCACCTACAATGTATAAATGTCCGAACTCGTGCAGAGTGTGAGGCCTGGCACTCGGACATAAGTCATACATGTAAATCATCATAAATCATCATCATTATAAATCATCATCATTATACATGTACATAGAGAAGAAATGGTCAAAGTAGGGGCTGTCTGCAGTCTAAGTTCTCTAGAAAGCTGATACCGTTGTCTTAAAGACTGCCAGTAAAACAGATTCAGGAGCAGATCTATGTTGTGTGTGTATGTATGTGTATGTGCATTGTATATGTACATGTTTGTATATGTACGTTTTTCCCCAGTGGAACTAATTCAATTATCTAATTCTATTACAGAAATGTTGAGAATATTTATTGAGTTTGCTGGAAACCCTCCCTCATGGTTGTCCAAAGACTCGCACCTTGTCAACAGCATCATTCATCTGTTAATCTCTGGCTCAAACTGTCAACTCCAAAATCCTAAACTTTTCAAGTTCTTTTCTAAAATATTCAAAGATGCCAGGTAATGCTAATTTATTTAATGTAATTAATTAATTAATTAATTAATTTATTTATTTATTTTGCTATTTTATAATTAAACTGATCACCAATAGATGAGCTTGCATGGGGTTGGGTGCCACAAGTAGGGACTGACCTCACTAGTCTGAGTCCCTCTCAGAGGTGACCATGGCAACCATGCCACAGTCCACCCCCTGGCACCTGTCACACTGACTAATCGGTTAGCCAGTGGAGTAAAACAATTATACCTGTTTAAGACTTATATACCATGAGATGAGAGGGTAGGGTGGGATAAATTGATCCACAATGATCAGCTTAGCTATGAGATTCTCAATTCGATTCTCAAGCGCTTGATGAATCCATGACGAACAGCAAAAGGGGCCGAGCAGACGGATGACACATGTATTGTAAGCCCCTTGAACATTTAAACTTACAATGTAACATCTTGCGTAACTGCTAACCCCATCAAAATCACTACCCTAAACGCATCCATATGTAAGTTGCACCTTTTTATGTAAATCACCTTTCAAAATCAGGGATGAGGTTTATACAATGCATTGTAATTCACTACTGAAAAGCCTTGTGGGAGTATGTTAATAAAGTATTATTATTTATACAATATGTATGCAGGACAATCTGAAAAAAGTGACCTACATTCATTACATGTACAGTATATATACATGTACATGTCTATTTGTATGAGTTAATTTCTAGTGCCCAGTCATCTACGTGTACTGTAAGAGGGTGGTAAGCCTACCAGGCCTGTAGCCACTGATGGAAGGACGGTTGCTTCTTCATCAACTGACACTATTGTTTCAACTTCCCTCTAATCCATTTAGTATATGTAGCTGTAGCTTTAAATACCATTTAATTAGGGAGCACTGATGAAAGGACAGCCATCTCTACACAACAGCCATCTCTACACAACAGCCATCTCTACACAACAGCTACCTCTACACAACAGCCACCTCTACACAACAGCCATCATTACACAACAGCCATCTCTACACAACAGCCACCTCTACACAACAGCTACCTCTACACAACAGCCACCTCTACACAACAGCCATCATTACACAACAGCCATCTCTACACAACAGCCACCTCTACAAAACAGCCACCTCTACACAACAGCCACCTCTACACAACAGCCATCTCTACACAACAGCCATCTCTACACAACAGCCATCTCTACACAACAGCCACCTCTACACAATGGCCACCTCTACACAACAGCCACCTCTACACAACAGCCATCTCTACACAACAGCCATCTCTACACAACAGCCATCTCTACACAACAGCCACCTCTACACAATGGCCACCTCTACACAACGGCCATCTCTACACAACAGCCATCTCTACACAATGGCCACCTCTACACAACAGCCACCTCTACACAGTGGCTGCAAAAGTAATAATTAAACTACAGTACATGTATAATAATGTATACTTACTGTGTTCAACAGAGAGGCAATGAATATCTCCAACATAGAAAACCTGTTGTCTGCCCTTCACTGTTTTGCCATGTCTGTTGCTGAAGACTGTAGGGGACAGGTCTGTGAGCTTGGTGAAAGGATCTTCCCTGATTTGTTAAGTCTGTGGAAGAAGCCTGGGATGCCATATAAGGTATGTACTAGGCTACTCAAAATTCACACCCAAAAGGTACATTATGTGAGTAATATTCCAACAAAAAGCTCATGGATCTCTTTTTAATGAAGTAATACATTTTATATCAAACATGAGAAAGAGTTCTTGCACTGATTTTCAAACACCGAGAAGTGGGTTGAAAGCCGAGTGTTTTTAAACCAACTTCAAAGTGTTTTAAAATTGGAGGAAGAACTCTTTCTTGTGTTTGATATAACTCCTCAAACCATTAATAATTCTTGGAGAAATTCAAAGTTAAAAGTTGACCAAATCATATGAAGGGCTCCCTGCAAGAACGGAGTAAGTGACTTGTAATTAAAATCTACATTCTCCTTGAGATTCTTTGCATTTCAAAGGAGAATTTGGGTTTTGATCACAAGTCACTGACTCCGTTCTTGCAGGGAGCCCTTCATATGCTAAGTACATGTAAGATAATATTTTCAGACCTCCTTCACGGTAGTGATTTCCTTTGCTTTGTCCTCATGAACTATTAATGAGTTTGAGAATAATACTAAATATTGTTGTTATCTTTCAAGGATCATATTGTGCCATTTTTTCAACTGCAAATGAGCATCCACCATCCCTTAGGAACACACGCAAGTGATGACGGGGCCTGGTGTACAGATTTCAATCACTGGAAGGTAATACTGTCAGTATATTTGCATGTACATGTATTATGTGCACATTCATTATCTTTTTACACGGCTCAAAGGGAGAGCACTTTGTAATTAATTTTAATTTTAGTGATTTTGATTCCGTGTCTAAATAAAGTTCATTCATTCATTCATTCATTCATTCATTCATGAGCAGTACATTTACATGTATGCCATGCGAACTGCAAGAAAAATTCCATAAAATTTATTAATGGGGCTTGTAGAGGATTGTCTGGCTTAGGCAGAGGGAATTGGTAATTTAATAACTCGAAATAAATACAAAAAAATATATTGAAAATTGAATAAAAGACGTAATAGACCTAGCCTTTTTACCGATACGGTGGCCATATTGAATTATGGGATACCTAGGGGACAAGCTAGTATCCATTTGGCCATGGAAAAGTACGAAAACTTAATTTAAAGCAATGATTTTGTACAAAATTATACAACAATACACAACACATGTAGATAGTAAGTCATACAACACTATGGTTAGAGTGAAATAGAAAAATATAATATTGACGTGACTCCACACTTTAGTACTGTACAGTTATTTGGGTCATTTGCACCCTGAGCATCCCATAATGTATTAGCCAAAACAATAGAATCCAAAATGGCCACCGTATCGGTAAAAAGGTCTATTGTAACAAAACAGTAACTGTATTCATGTCAGGGACAAGATTAGTTTGATGTATTTAAATATATTTGTCTTAACCTCTGCAGAAATGTCTCCACAAACTATACGAGGCAATCACTAGTCACATTATACAACTTGGATCAAGGATAAGAGCTTCAGGGTATGTGTGGTAAATACCATGGCACAAAATGGTCTCTTTCTAACTCTTCCATTATTTATAATTAAACTCCTTGGCAAAAATGAGGTTGGGCTTAGGTGCTCTAATGCCACCACGAGGGATGCTCCTGTCCCCTGTGGCAAAGGAGGTAACCATGATAACCATCCATGGTCCACCACCTGGCACCTGGCACCTGTTACACTGACAGCAGTCAGTGTAGTTTTATACTTACCTACAATACTTACCACCAGGGAGAGGAGGGTGGGGGCAAAACAGCAAGCACTCCAGCACCAATGGATCACACCAATCCACAACGAAGCCACATGAGCCAGCCCCAGGGGAGGGCACCCCAGAACAGCAAGCTGAACCTCTGACCAGCACGCCTCAATTTTAGCTTTGCCTAAATTACATTTAGCGGCATTAATGCACCAACGCAGTTTATTGGCATATATTGACATACTTTTGTTACTGTGATTATATATGGTGTTCAACTTTAGAAATAGAAATAGCCTGGGATCCTATGGTTAGTTATCACACGTATACATGTACTTCATTAATGGCTGTGTCTCCAGTGTGGTTGTACCTTGTTGTGTAGTGGTAACACATCGGACTAACATCCTGAAGCCGTGGGCTCGAGTCCCGCCAAGGCACAAACTTTCTCTTCCTAATTCATTAATTTAATTTGTTGTACAATATGTAAATACACCAATGTGCATGTACCTTGTAAGATGGATCAGTGATTTTCACTATGATTTCCAGAGCTAAGATGGACCCGGCATTAAAACCCTCTTTTCTAGACCTCGTTGCTGATGTCTTTCACCAGGTAAACTTGTAGAGAAACTGAACACTGCATGTATATAGCAGTCAATAATAAATAGTAAATAATGACAATAAATACCAAATCCTAACCCTAAACCTAAACCTAACCTTAAAGCTAATTTTTTTTGCTAAATTATTGAATTAAAAAATGATGATAAATTATCTGAATGTCGTTCTGATTCTCGTGAAATAGCCTTTCCCAAAACCCGCATATAAGAACCTGCATTTTTCCAAATCAGCCTAAAAAGGTTCTTATGTAAAGGGAGTCTAAATGGAAAATATTAGTTTAATAGACCGAATGCAATAATGGCATTCAATTGCCATTGTTCTGGACTGACTAGCCTCTCATACAGGTGAAAATGCTTTTGTGTTTCCACATGAACACGAGGCTAGTCAGTCCAGAACAATGGCAATTGGACACCATTATTGCATTCGGTCTATAACAGGTTCTTAATCACTAGGTTCTTATATGCGGGTTTTTACTGTATTGCATTTCTGTGGTAGAGTGCATGCAGGTTTAACTCCCGAGTATCCTTGCATAATTGGGCAATGCACATATACTAGGAAAGGAGGCTGCATAGCACTAGTAAAACAGATATAAATTGAGAGAAAGTTAACTTATTGCTAGCTCAGCTGGCCGGAGCATCGGTGATCAGTTTCGATGGTTGTGGGTTGGAATCCCATCGGGCCAGATTTTTTTTTCTCTTTCTCCTCTCTTTCTAGGGCTGACACCCAGAATAACTTTATGGGTATCTTTATAGCACTTTAACTTTCCCTCAATTTCTATACATATTCACTGAGGTGTATTGGGACACTAGTGGATGCACGTATTCCATGTGTGACGATGCAAGGGGAGACTCACAAGAAGTCTAACTGTAGCATCAATGTTCTCACAGTCCATTATTTTACTACCAATTTCCAGGTATTTTGGACTTACTCCCATGGCAATTCCGTGGCCCTACAAGGGTTTAATGGTGACACTGGTAATTATCATTTTGTTGGCGAAAAATCATTTTCCAGTATTCAATTGAGGAGTTTCAATTTAATGATTGTTTTTAGGAAGCAGTGCTGCCAAGAGACGTCGCATTGACATTGGTTTACATGTCCTCAGAGAGAAACTAGAGAACAACTGCGAGGGACCTGCTTTGATTGTTTGGTAAGGTTCATGTAGATTACCAGATCATGAGTGTTTAACTTGCCTCTATACTGTACACATAGAAGAACAAAAGCTCCACCAAACCACAGCACTGGAAAGATGTCAGCTTGTACATTGTACATTTTACCACAATCCTAGTTCCTTTCCTTTCTTCTCTTTTCACTTCTCTTTTCTTGTCTCTCTTGTCTTGTCTTGTCTTGTCTTGTCTTGTCTTGTCTTGTCTTGTCTCTCTTGTCTTGTCTTGTCTTGTCTTTTTTCTGTCTTTTTTCTGTCTTTTCTTTCCTTTCTCTTTTCTCTGTCTTATCTTGTCTTACATGTATCTTGTCTCTTCTCTCTTGTTTTGTCTCTCGTCACTCATCACTCGTCACTCATCCTTGCACTTATGCTTACATTGCCTTAATTAGGCTTAAGGTGATTCCCTTGAAAAAGAAGCAAATCCTAGAATTTTCTATAACTTGGCATGGTGATACATTACGGCATGGAGTTTCAAAAAATGCACTAAAAACAGGGGGTCACCGCGCTCATTTTTGCGCTACACTGCTTTGAAATTATGGTATTTTAGGTCTTTCAGTCGAGTCTCGCGTGACATCGGGATCGGGTAAATAATTTTCCACAACTTAAAAGACAAACTATTAATAATGAACTAAAGTGCTTGCTATAGCTTTTGTATCTCTAGCCTACCGTCTGATAGATGCTCGAATTTTGAATAGTTGTCGAAAAATAGAACAAAAAACACAGATGTTCGAACTACCGAGAAGGTCTAAAAATCGATACTCCGTATGCTTTCATTCAATTTTTTTTATGTTTGAAATCCTAACTTTTTTTAATACTTTGCTATATACTAAAGAACTATAGTGCGATGAACGTTATTGAATAAAAAATGGGGGTCACCGTGCTCGTTTTCAATTTATTTTGAAAAAACTTCAGTTACACTTGAAATATTTAACGATTTCCAATGGTCTCCAATGTGCGCGAGCTCGATGGCGTAAGTTAGCGTGCGCTCGTCAACTAAAATTTTATTCAGAATCGTGCGCAGTAGAGCGTGCGCAATGCAAAACAAGTGAATCACCTTAATTTCAATGTTACATACTTTTAAAATAAAATACATGTATCCTGGAATTTCTTTAGGTTACAAGTATTGTCCACATTGCTCCTGAAGCACCCATCATCTCTCGCATCCACGGAATGTCTACCGATGCTAACCACACTGCATCAACTCCAGACAAACTGTAAAAGGTAATGATGACGTCAACACATGATGTCATATCTGGTTGTCATGGTTTCATAATTTTATCTGCTGGGCCATTTTTACCAACAATACTTTCTAGAATAGCTGTATGTCCTTTTTTGCAGACAAGAGGTTGCGTCAAATGTCTTAAAATGCCTACAGTCGTTTGCAGTGTGTTTTTCACAGATAAGAACAAACCTTAACAAAGACGTTGACGATGTCATCAGTTCTCTATGGAGAAGAGTGTGGACGTCGTTGTTGAAGACCTTGAGCATTAAACATCACAAAGAAGAAGGATTCTCACTCCTAACGATGTTAACGATGGTAAGAGAACAATCAAACCCCGCTGAGCGACCACCTTGGCACCTCTGGAAAGCGACCACCTCTGGAAAGCGACCACCTCTGGGAAGCGACCACTTTTAAAATCCCTCCATTTCCTTAATCATACTTACTTAACTCTTTAGTTGTTTTCTCTTGCTGGTCAGCACCTCCATTAACCGACCGAAAGGTCTAAAGGTCGCATAGGAAAAGTCAACTGATTTATGTAATGTTCCGTAGCCATCTTCCAAAGTAACCTGGTCGATCTACCATTTTGCCGCATGAAATGTAGGCTGTTGGTCCTCCATTTCCCTAAGCTTTTCGTCAAGCTCTGTAGTTTTCACCTCTTGTTGGTGCACACCTCCTATAAGCGACCGAAAGGTCTAAAGATCACATACATGTAGATGACATTAGGAAGATCACATTAGGATACTGTAGGTCGACCGATTGATGTAATGTTACATAGCCATCTTCCAAAGTAACCAGATCGTCTTGCATGAAATGAAGGCCATAGATCCCTCTTTTCCATTATCTTTTCCCTAATTGATCATGAAACTCTCTAGTTGTTACCTCTTGTAGGTGTGGAAGTTTTATGTGCGACCATCTTGGGACTGGTCTTGTGGTCGCTTACAAGAGGTCAAAATGTTGTGTTGCCATGTTGCAAAGTAACAAGACCATAGATCCCCCTTTTCCACTATCTCTTCATTAAACTTTGTAGCCACCTACATGTATAAGAACTTCCATTATTATTATTTATTATTATAAGTGACCCTCTTGCTTAGCAAAAGGGTTGTCTCTTACGAGAGGTAACCTTCTTGAAACAGAGACCATAGAGGTCTGACAGCATTGTTCTTAAGGATTTCCTTCAAGTATGCAGGCATCTATTTAAATCAATTGTAGTGGCTTCATCTTACAGCATTGTTCTTATCTGCGCTCCTGCGTTTTCTACAGGAAAAACTTGTTGAGCCAGACTTGGATGTTTGGAAAGTCTTGTTGACTTCATCTCCATCCAGGTGAGTACCAATATGCCACTGTTTCGAAAATATACCTTGGATTAGCCTCCTCTACAGGCAACTCTATCTCCTTTTACCCCCTGTTGGGCTTCCTGTGGATAGGAGGAGAGACTGGGAAGGAGTCAAAAAGACGAAGTTGGGAGGGGGAGAGGGGGAAACAAAAAGGCAAGGATTTTTTTTTTCCTTCGCTCTCATCCCCAGTTTTCCTCTATTGGATCCCCAGTCCTCCCTCTTCCCTTCTGCTGCCACAGGATGCCGAATCGAATCAAAATCAGAGGAGTATCAAGAAATCAAGGAGTAGCTTGCAGGGGCAGTGGCAGATCCAGGATTTCAGGTGGGGATATGGGGGGGGGGGGGGGGGGGTGTGTTGGTCCAGAACCGCTACGTTACATGTACTTCCTGCATTTTAAGGAAAAGCCATAATTTAGATTTCATTCTACTTAGCGTAAAGAAATGGATCGGCTTTACAAAGGGGGAACCTTGGAACCCATGGAACCACTCCTGGATCCGCCACTGAGAGGATGCTAACATTGTATATCCCTTAGAACATTTCTCAGCCATCGGATTTGGGAGCTGTCTTTGCAAGTGATATGTATATAACCTAATCAAATTGATCTGTTTACAGAGGTTCGCTTGAGTTCCTCTCTGTCCACATGCAGCTTTATCCTCTACCTGAAAACTTCCAGCCAGTGAGACCACTTGCATTAGCCTCAACTTCAGAACGAGGCTCATACCCATTTCGACGTCATCTTCTTGACTGGATGTTACCGTTACCAGAATTCAACGAATCAAACAAAGGATTACAGGCAGTATTGACTGCGCGATCCACTACAAGGTACAGTACTGTATGAATGTTAGCAAGGCACTCTTTTGTTATAGGGATGACATTGGGACAATTTTGGGATCACTCACTCACTTGGCTGTAAACTTTCATTACATTGCCGCTGAAGTACATCGCAGGCTCACGACTGTGGGGGAGGGGGTGGTAATCCACGAGTTATAGGGATGACATTGGGACAATTTTGGGATCACTCACTCACTTGGCTGTAAACTTTTATTACATTGCCGCTGAAGTACATCGCAGGCTCACGACTGTGGGGGAGGGGGTGGTAATCCACGAGTTATAGGGATGACATTGGGACAATTTTGGGATCACTCACTCACTTGGCTGTAAACTTTCATTACATTGCCGCTGAAGTCATCGCAGGCTCACGACTGTGGGGGAGGGGGTGGTAATCCACGAGTTATAAGGATGACATTGGGACAATTTTGGGATCACTCACTCACTTGGCTGTAAACTTTCATTACATTGCCGCTGAAGTACATCGCAGGCTCACGACTGTGGGGGAGGGGGTGGTAATCCACGAGTTATAGGGATGACAGGACAATTTTGGGATCACTCACTCACTTGGCTGTAAACTTTTCATTACGTTGCCGCTGAAGTACATCGCAGGCTCACAACTTTTGGGAAAGGGGTGGTAATCCACGAGTTATAGGGATGACATTGGGACAATTTTGGACCACTCACTCACTTGGCTGTAAACTTTTCATTACGTTGCCGCTGAAGTACATCGCAGGCTCACGACTGTGGGGGAGGGGGTGGTAATCCACGAGTTATAGGGATGACATTAGGACAATGTTGGGATCACTCACTCACTTGGCTGTAAACTTTTCATTACGTTGCCGCTGAAGTACATCGCAGGCTCACAACTTTTGGGAAAGGGGTGGTAATCCACGAGTTATAGGGATGACATTGGGACAATTTTGGGATCACTCACTCACTTGGCTGTAAACTTTTCATTACGTTGCCGCTGAAGTACATCGCAGGCTCACAACTTTTGGGAAGGGGGTGGTAATACACGAGTTATAGGGATGACAGTGGGACAATTTTGGAATCACTCACTCACTTGGCTGTAAACTTTTCATTACGTTGCCGCTGAAGTACATCGCAGGCTCACAACTTTTGGGAAGGGGGTGGTAATCCACGAGTTATAGGGATGACAGTGGGACAATTTTGGAATCACTCACTCACTTGGCTGTAAACTTTTCATTACGTTGCCGCTGAAGTACATCGCAGGCTCACAACTTTTGGGAAGGGGGTGATAATCCACGAGTTATAGGGATGTCAGTGGGACAATTTTGGAATCACTCACTCACTTGGCTGTAAACTTTTCATTACGTTGCCGCTGAAGTACATCGCAGGCTCACAACTTTTGGGAAGGGGGTGGTAATCCACGAGTTATAGGGATGGCATTGGGACAATCCTGGGAGCACTCACTCACTTGGCTGTAGACTTTCATTACGTTGCCGCTGAAGTACATCGCAGGCTCACAACTTTTGGGAAGGGGGTGGTAATCCACGAGTTGGCCAACGGGTGCCTTTGATTTTCTGTCATATTGTCCAAACAGTCAGCCGTTTAGTAACTTCTCCATTTGCCACGCTTACCACAGGCAGCCCATCTACATGTATTTCTTCTAAGGCTGGTGTTAACAATAGCGTCAGGAGAAATGGTTGGGCTGATATTCTGAATTCGCAGACATTGTAAGTGTAGATAGCCTTGTATTTACATATTGTTATTTGTTAGGATGGTCAGTACAAAGCTGATGGCAGAGGTTATGACGGCCCTTTGTTTGAGGATCGTAAGCTCAGCATCATTCACTGAGAATCCAGCCACACAGTAAGGAAACTGGATCTTACTTTCTTTCCTTACTCATTTCGCTTGTTTCCTGTCTTGTTTTATTCCTTCTTTCCTTCCTTCCTTGCATCCTTTCTTCCTTCCTTCCTGCATCCTTTCTTCCATCCTTCCTTGCATCCTTTCTTCCCTCCTTCCTTTCTTCCTTCCTTCCTTCCTTCCTTGCATTCTTCCATCTTTCCTTACTCCCTTACTTCCTTACTTCTTTCAGACCTTTCTTCTTTCCTTTTTTCCTTCCTTCCTTGCTTGCTTCCTCCCTTCCTTTCTTGCTTGCTTGCTTCCTTCCTTTCTTGCTTGCTTGCTTGCTTGCTTGCTTGCTTCCTCCCTTCCTTCCTTCCTTCCTTCCTTCCTTCCTTCCTTCCTTCCTTCCTTCCTTCCTTCCTTCCTTCCTTCCTTCCTTCCTTGCTGCCTTGCTTCCTCCCTTCCTTTCTTCTTTCCTTTCTTCCTTCTTTCCTTTCTTCCTTCTTTCCTTTCTTCCTTTCCTTCCTCCTTCCTTCCTTTTATCCTTCCTTCCTTTCTTCTTTCCTTCCTTTCTTCTTTCCTTCCTTCCTTCGCTCACCTTAGTTGTTTCACTCCATCTTCCAACATTCCTCACACTTTATCCCTTCATCCAAGCTTCTTTCCATTATTCTCTGGTTGTTCACGTCTCTTGTATTTTTTAAAGGTCCAGACTGCCTTGCCATGGATATTCGTACGAAACGGAATTGTACACTTTGGAAAAGCTTTACCTCGAATCTTCTTTCGACGAAGTAAGTGAAGTAATGTTTAAAGGCTTGACGCAATTTCAAAATCCGCGCAATTAGTTCAAGTCTGAGGCGTAAACGATTTCAATACTCACTAATTATTCGGGAGGAATCTGTGATTAAATTAATGCATTTATTTATTCCATTTCAAAGTCCAAGAATTGAAAAATTACCTGCCTTTACGGGATTTCAAGGTACTGAACGTGGTACAAATTACGATCCCCGATTGGCTAGTTACCTCGTGAATAATTAATGAGTTTTTGAAGGGGTGTTATGCTATGAGACAGTTGAATATAGCTAATTGCATAATTGTTGTCGGGTCGAAAATCATGAAAGCTATGACCAAAAGGAATTATGGGAAATTAAAACTCTCAAATAACATCTTCAAATCATCGACCTTTTTATCCAGACTTGTAGGATCTTAGTTAAATAGCTCATATACCTTCAAAACTACGAGAACATTGAATATATCTGCATAATGTGGCTCATGAACTGATTTCCCATCCATCCTTGCGGTCTTAGCTTCTATGATTTATGATTTTCAACCTGACAACGATAATGCAATTAGCTATATTCATTTTCAAACACAAACAAACATCAGTAACAACGGTACAACGATTGGCGCTTTTTTGCTTGAGTGTTTTTCTATTTCAATCCAGTTGTGTTTAAAAATTATTGTTAACAAAAAAAAAAGCAAGCAATATAACACAGCTGTAAAACTTTTCCATCTATCATTCTACAGGACAAGGTTGACAGCCACTACCTACAACAAGAAGCCTTCTTTGGCAATATCAACGCTTCTTCTGATACCAACAGCAATAGTATACAGTCGCTTAGTGCTATACTTCTTGAAAGGCTTACACTCCTTGCAGACCTTGTAACGGAGTTTTTCGAGTCAGAGGTATGGCTGGATGTTTGATCTACGACACAATTGCAAGTGCAAGAGCAAGAGCAAGCACAATCACAAGCGCAAACTAAGCACAAGCGCAAACACAAGCACAAGTACAAATGCAAGCGGAAGCTAAGAACAAACGCAAGCATAAAACGCTTGTGAAAACGCACGCACAAGCGCATGCAAGCACAAGCATAAACGCACGCACAAGCGCATGCAAGCACAAACGCAAGCGCAATCACAAGTACAAATGCAAGCGCAAGCTACATTTGTAAGTACAAGCGCAAGCAAAAACAGCTTGTGAAAATGCAAGCGCAGCAAGCACGAGCAATCACAAGCATAAATACAAGCGCAAGCTAAGCACAAGTACAAGCACAACTAGCTTGTGAAAACGGACCGGTTTGCGTCATTACTGGAAACCAGGTTTCACTTGACGCAAGTGTAAGCACGAGACGTGAGCACAATCGCAAGATTCCTCAACAAAACGTTTCCTCTGCTAAAGTACTTTTTTAAATGTTTCATGGACTCACAAGAAGGAAACAGTTTCTTTTTTAGTACTTGCTTGCAATTCAAAGAAGAATGTACTATCAGTAATGTTTTCCCTAGTGACACAAGCATAAGGATCATTGTTTCCCATTCCTTGTGCTTGCGTTTATACTTGATTCGGACCCGTTTTCATATGCACAAGTTATTCTGCTCACATTGGTACTGAAAGTCAGTGATTGTGTTTGCGCTTATAGAGTCGTTTTCTTTTCGTATGAGTGGGAAACCTACGGGATGGAGTTACGGTCATGGTACGGAGTTGCCATTACGGTACGGAGTTGCCATTACGGTACGGAATCGAAGACATTGTATTCAACCAATCACAGCGCGCAAAATCATTGCTCAACCAATCAGAATGCTTGGACATGGCATGGTCACGGCACGGTACCGTCACCGCACGGCACGAACCGTACCGTAACTGCTTCCCACTCATACGAAAACGACTCTAATTGTGCTAGCGTTATTTAATATGTATGAACTACATGTGTAGAGCGTTGTTTTTGATTTTGTGTCTGGATATTTATTAGAATTTTAAAAGTTCCATAGTTTTAAACTTTAAAAATTCTGTCCAAAGGCTTCGGGATCTTCTTCCAAGGAACGCCTTGATCGCCTAGGATGGCGTTTACAGAGTTTTGCTCGGTACTGCAGCCTTGCAAGTGATGTTGTGGCTTTACTTCTGGAAAACAGAATGATTGGTCAGGCTGAACTGAGAAACCTTGGCGTTTTGAAGAAAATTGGGGTAAAACATATGGAAATATTGTGTTCAGTACTGTGTCCTCTTTCCATTCTTCTTTTTTTGTTCTTCTTTGTTGCTTTTTCTTGCATTTCCTTTTCTATTAACCTCCCCCCTCGACTGACTAACCTCTGATACCAACAGCAATAGTATATGCTCCTTGAAAGGCTTCTTCTTTTCACTAATGTGTCCTTTTTATGATTGATATTTTCGCAATATAAGTGAATAAATTATTATTAATTATTAAAATATTTCCATTCTTCTTTTCACTCATTTTTTCTCCTTTTCTTGCTTTTCTATTAACCTTCCCCCCTCGACCGACAAACCTCCCCCTTCGACTGGCTAACCTACCACCCTCTCCTCACCTCGTCCCCTTGACTGACTAACCTTGTCACCTCGCCCCCTCGACCGACAAACCCCCCCCCTCGACTGATGAACCTCCCGCCACCTTCTCACCTTGCACCCTCGACTGACTAACCTCACCCCTTCGACTGACTAAAGTTTCAAATAGTTTACTGAAAATAACTCGCTATTGCTGATTCTATGTTACGGCCACCAAAATCAGAGTTAACTTTACCTTCTTTCATCTCTCTTTCCACCCTCGTTTTCTCTCACTGAACATTCTTTGCTTGTTCCTTTCTTTTATTTCTCTCTTCTGCATCTCTCTCCAGCCTTTCATTTGTTCCTTGAAAACGTTTTTTTGTGCCCCACCATGAATTCTTTATTATCGGGTTTATCTTACTCGCCTTTATCTTGCTTACCATGTTGATAGGTTCTGTTGAAAAGGATTGAAAGTTCAGTCACTGATAGGATTTTGTCAAATGAGACTGAAATACCATCCAAAGCTGATGTTTTAAAGAATATCACCGAAGAGCTGCAGGGCATGTTTATGTCAACACGGGTACGTTGGACAAGTGTGTAGAATGAAAGCTTTACACAGTGTGAAAAATGCACTAAATTCGCAGATGTTTTGAACGTTAGTCCGGCAAGTGCACATACGTGTGCATGTCTGTAAGTTATACTATGACATACTCTTTCAATTGATCATCATCATCATCATCAATGTTAGCATTGTCGTTTCCATTGTCATGATCATAAACATGACTGATTATCTTGAAGTTCATATTTCGGAATCTAAATGTAGTTTATCAGCATTATTGTCGTCATGATTGGACATCATCATCATCATCATCATCATCTTCAATGTTAGCATTGTCGTTTCCATTGTCATGATCGTAAACATGACTGATGATCTCATAAATTATTTCGGAATCTAAGTGTAGTTTATCAGCATTATTGTCGTCATGATTGGACATCATCATCATCATCATCATCATCATCATCATCTTCAATGTTAGCATTGTCGTTTCCATTGTCATGATCGTAAACATGATATTTACATCGGTCATTGCAGGTACCAAAGCAAAACTAGTTTGTGGACTTACTGCCGTTCATTGTTCATGGTTTAATATTGTTTCTTTTCAGGCGAGTTCCAAACTTCTCTTTCCTGTCATCAGAAAGATGATTCCAGATCAGTTATTGGATGATACTTTACAGATCTACCACGGAAGTGTAAGCCTCTTTCCTTGCTTCCTTGCTTCCTTGCTTCCTTGCTTCCTTGCTTCCTTGCTTCCTTGCTTCCTTGCCTCCTTGCCTCCTTGCCTCCTTGCCTCCTTGCCTCCTTGCCTCCTTGCCTCCTTGCCTCCTTGCCTCCTTGCCTCCTTGCCTCCTTGCCTCCTTGCCTCCTTGCCTCCTTGCCTCCTTGCCTCCTTGCCTCCTTGCCTCCTTGCCTCCTTGCCTCCTTGCCTCCTTGCCTCCTTGCTTCCTTGCCTCCTTGCCTCCTTGCCTCCTTGCTTCCTTGCTTCCTTGCCTCCTTGCCTCCTTGCTTCCTTGCCTCCTTGCCTCCTTGCTTCCTTGCCTCTTTGCCTCCTTGCTTCTTTGCTTCCTTGCTTCCTTGCTTTCTTGCTTCCTTGCTTTCTTGCTTCCTTGTTTTACTGCTTCCTTACTTCCTTGCTTTTCCTTGCGTCTTTGCTTCCTTGCTTCATCGCTTCCTTACTTCTTTGCTTACTCACTTCCTTCCTTGTTGGTTGCTTGATTCCCTCCTTCACTCACTCCACTCACTTTACTTAAATAATTTAGTCCAATATTCTGTTTCAATGCAGTGGGGTCAGTCTCTGCTGGGCAGTACAAGACTTGATATAACGGATAGTAGTATGTTCAACCAAACAACTGGCATGATGTCACCAGATGATGATGATGATGATTTTGACATGGAAGTATCATCAAATGATGTTGATTCTACGTTGAGCGTCACTGCCTCCCAATTGCCGCAGTCAGCAACTAAGAACAGTAAGGCACTTTAGATGATAGGATGTCTCAATTTTATTAGATTGATAATCATATTTTACTTATAAATTGATGTGTTTCACTCAATAGTCCCCTTCACAGTTCCCTGCGCCATCTTGAAAAGTAACTGTGTCTTCGCATCGAAGCGAGAACAACGGCGACCTTGCAATGACAGAGACCTTTTTTAACACCTTGGACAATTATTCACATGTCTCTATCATTGCAAGGTCACCGTTGGCACGACTACCTTTCAAGATGGTGCAGGGAACTGTGAAAGGGAGTATTGATAAAATTCCATGAAACTCATTATCTGCCTTCAAATAGTGGTCAAACACTGCCCCTGCCCCATGTCCAATCAAACATATATATATATATAAATTATTAACGTCACGTTACTCATGCCAACCTGCCATTGTCGGATGACTTTCCAACAAGATGGCCGTGTAAAGGGAAACACATGTCATGAAACATGAAAACTTTCTTTGTTGTTTTGTGGAACATATTATACGTTTCTCATCTACAGCTTATATGTCTCTGCGTAATTCTGCTGCTAAACTTCTATGTACGTTGGGTTCATTGGAAGAAGGGAGTGCTGTAGCATCAGTTAGTGAGAGCATCATGAAACTGTTTCATTCAGACGTTAGTGGAACATTTGAATAATTCTTATATTCCACTTTTTCCCCTCCTTTTCCACTTCTTCCTCCTTCTGCTCTTCCTTCTCCTTCTCCTTTTCTTCCTATTGCTTCATTTCCTCTTCCCCTACCCCTACTCCTACCCCTACCCCTTGCTCTTCCCCTTCCTCTTCCTCTTTCTCCCCCTCCTTCCATTCTGCTCAAACCGGGCCACTTGTTCTCCTTGCTCTCCATCTTTCCTCAGCTACATAGTCCTTGCTCTACTTCTTTGTACATCCACCATGTACTCTCTCTCTTGGTCTACTCTCTCTTTCCCTCACTTTTCGTCCTGTTAATAAACTTAATTTCAATTTTTCAGGAATTTGATATAAAGAAAGATACAGACCTACAACTGGTATTAAATAGTATATATAAGTAAATACTGATATATTATATATAAGCTCATACATTGTATAGATCACTCATTAAATTACTGATGATGGCAGCAGCACTGCCGAAACATGTTTAAATTAAAAATTGTTGTAATCTTTATCAAATTATTGACGAAGCTTCTGCTCTCAAGACTATTAAATAGTAATAAATACATGTAATAAGTGAAGCTTGTGTAAAATTTAACTTGGAAATTCATTGGAAGCTTTATATTTTGGATACGTTTTTGGACCTAAACGTTTTCAACTCACACTTGAAGGCTTTCACGTTGTTGGATTAAAGGCCATGTGTCCAAACCCATGATGTCTTGCGCCTGTGTTTTGATATTTTGTTTACATGTACCTGCTGAAACTATATAGAAATCGCTGTTGTTTTCTAATATAGTTTTGTTGTTTTCTTTAGTATTTTACAGTTAGCCAGTGTTTGGCCAAGAATGGAAGACGTTTCAATGATGCAGATTTGGATCTCATTATGAATGTTTTTAGGTAAACTGTACAAATATTGCTGCAGTTATTATACTCTTAGTATGAAGCATATTTAAAACAATGCTCTTTAGTGTGCCATTTTGTACTCAAACAGCAACTAATTTGCAGTTACCAATCAGTCCCTTTATTTGCTTGTTTTTTCGTTCATTCTGTCAGTCCTTATTTCCTTCCTTCCTTCTTTGCTTCCTTCCTTGCTTGTTACCTTATTTCCTTGCTTTCTTTCTTCCTTCCTTCCTTCCTCCCTTCCTTGCCTCCTTCCTTCCCTTTCATTCTTTCTTCCTTGCTTCCTTGCTTTCTTCCTTTTTTCTTGCCTTGCTTGCTTCTTTGGTTACTTGCCTCCTTCCTTACTTGCCTCCATTCTTCCGATTTACATAAGTCATATTTGTCCGATATTCTGCTTCATTGTAATGGGGCTTCCTTCTCTCTTCACATTTCATAGTCGTTTAGTATTCATGAACTCAATCATTTGTCATTTCTCAGGCAAGTCATGGGAGTGCATCGAAAAGATCATCAAGTTTGTCACCAAGCACTTCAGTTGTTGGAGGATTTGGCACCAAGATTGAAAGGCACCGCAGATGAAACCAAAGGGGTAGCTTTGCACATGATAAGAGCCTTTTGGTGAGAAAACACCACTATCACCACAAATAGTGCAATCAGCAATTACGGTCATTACTACTGCCATCATTTAAACATACCACCACAATTAGTTATTGTTATCACTTCCACTACAAACACGACCACTCCTCCACTCCTCCTCTTCCTTCGCCGTCTCCTCTCATCCTCCTCCTCTTCCTTCTCTTCCTCCTTCTCTCTTCTTTCTCCATCTTCTCCTCCTTTTCCTCCTCCTTCTCCTCCTCCTTCTCCTCCTCCTTCTCCTCCT
Organism: Actinostola sp. cb2023; assembly: GCA_033675265.1. NCBI lineage: Eukaryota > Metazoa > Cnidaria > Anthozoa > Actiniaria > Actinostolidae > Actinostola > Actinostola sp. cb2023. Next base: position 41,778 of record JAUJYZ010000430.1, read on the forward strand.
ACTTCTCCATCTCCTCCTCCTCCTTCTTTTCCTCCTTCTCTTCCTCTTCCTCCTCCTTCTCCTCCTCTTCCTCCTCCTTCTCCTCCTCCTCCTCCTTCTCCTCCTCCTTCTCCTCTTCCTCCTCCTTCTCCTCCTCTTCCTCCTCCTTCTCCTCCTTTTCCTCCTCCTTCTCCTCCTCTTCCTTCTCCTTCTCCTCCTGTTCCTCCTCCTTCTCCTCCTCTTCCTCCTCCTTCTCCTCCTCTTCCTCCTCCTTCTCCTCCTCCTCCTTCTCCTCCTCCTCCTTCTCCTCCTCTTCCTCCTCCTTCACCTCCTCCTCCTCCTCCTTCTTCTCGTCTTCCTCCTCCTATTACTACTACCACCATATTTCCCACCACCACTACTAGTAGTAGCACTACTACTACTATCGCCATCACCATTTATTATTATTATTATTATTACCATCATCACCATGAACATAACACCACCATGACCATAACACCACCATGACCATAACAACATTGTCAACAATACTTTTTTTCTTTCACTTATCTCATAGGAAACTCAAAGAGAACTATTCGCCAACTGTTCGGCTTGCGCTGGTGAAATGTATGGAAGCATATTTAAAGGTATCAATCACTGTATAGACAATAATTATGGTCGAACCTCTTCTAACCGACCACAGCTGTTCTCAGTCAAATTTTTACCCTCAAATGGACACTTCAAAATCAAACTGTTCCACTGATATCTTTTAGGTTGACCCAGAGGAACTGTGTACGAGTGTGGAGCAATCAACCAATGACAACAAAGGTAATGAATTGCAGCAGATCTGTAAGGAAGAGTAGACGCTGATTACGAGATTCATTGTAATTCAATATTGCAGAGGAAACAACTAGATACTATTTTCTGTACAACAGTGCAGCAAAGTTATACAAACATTGACTTCATATTTACTTCATCTCAGATTCATCAACGTTTTCTCTAAGAAAAGAATTCCCGAGATTCCTCCTCGACGAAAGTCATGCAGTGCGCATGTACACTGCGCATGCTCTCGGGAGTCTTTTTATGGTGACGACATCAGACGAGGAAAAAGTCCCGGCACCAAAAGCCCTGCAGTATACGACATTTGATCAAGTAGCCAAGGTGCTTGCTAACCTACTGATACTACCGGTATGTTATTACAAGTAGAAATCCTACGGTACGGTTTAATACTGTACAGAAAATACTCTTGAAAAGCACCGCAATTTGAAGCCTTAGTAGTTGTTAGAGTTATAGCGAAAACTTTCTGACAGAGATTGGATGATGCCGTGCTTTAGCACCCTGTGAAATAAGTTTACTATTAATGGTGGAGAAGCGCTTACCCTATTAGTACACATTTGTTCTCAGTGTTTGATAATAGGATTGTAGGAAACACTTTGCGACGATACTCATGAGGATGAAGGCGTTAATCATTTGGTGTCGATATTATGTAAATAAGTACTCGTGTATATTAGGACATAATTACTGGACTGGTGGAGAATCACACTTTAATTTTTTTAGTAGACATTTATTTATCTGGTGATACTTTTAAAGAAACCCTTTGCGACGAGGCTGGTAAGGATGAAGGCATCAATCGTTTGGTGTTAATATCATGTACATTAGAACACATAACTACTGGAACCTTACCACTGGTGGAGATCCCAAGTTTATTTGTTTAGTGGGAACCTCAATTGTTTAATAGATAATTATTTATGTATCTGGTGATGTACTTTATTTAGAAAATGCTTTGTGATGAGCGTCAATCGTTTGGTGTTAATATCATATACATTAGAACACAAAACTACTGGACTCTTACCACTGGTGGAGAACCCAATTTTATTTTTTAGTAGTAACCTCAATTTTTTAGTAGACAATTATTTATGTATCTGGTGATACTTTATAGGAAGCGCTTTGCGACGAGGCTCGTGAGGATGAAAGCGTCAATCGTTCTGTGTCGATGCTATCTACATTAAAACACATCTCGATTGCTAGTCCTGTGTGTGAAAAGAAAGCAATAGCTCTAGTGTTCCAAGCTTTGAAAGAACAACTATTGGATAAAGACTATGTTGTGAAGGTAATGAGCTAGTATGTGCAATCGATGCGATTGTTCGTTCGTTTTTCTTCATTCATTGATTTCTTGTTTTCCATTTTCCTTCCACCATTCATTCATTCATTCTCTCTGTCCTTTCTTCCACTGTCCACTCCTCCTTCTCTCCATCTTCCTCTCTTTCCTTTCCTTTTCTTTTTCTCTTTCTTCTTTGCTTTCTTTGGCTTTTCTATTGTTTGCTTTCTTTGCATTGCTTTCAGTTTCTTTCTTTCTTTCTTTTCTTTTCTTTTTCTCTTTCTTTTTCTTTCTTTCTTTCTTTCTTTCTTTCTTTCTTTCTTTCTTTTTCTTTCTTTTTTTCTTTCTTTCTTTCTTTCTTTTTCTTTCTTTCTTTCTTTTTCTTTCTTTCTTTCTTTCTTTCTTTCTTTTTTTCTTTCTTTCTTTTTCTTTCTTTCTTTCTTTCTTTCTTTCTTTCTTTCTTTCTTTCTTCCTTCCTTCCTTCCTTCCTTCTTCCTTCTTTCCTTCCTTTCTTCCTTCCTTCCTTCCTTTTCTTCCTTCTTCCTTCCTTCCTTTTCCTTCCTTCCTTCCTTCCTTCCTTCCTTCCTTCCTTCCTTCCTTCCTTCCTTCCTTCCTTCCTTCCTTCCTTCCTCCTTCCTTCCTTCCTTCCTTCCTTCCTTCCTTCCTTCCTTCCTTCCTTTTCTTTCTTTCTTTCTTTTTTCCGTCCTTCCTTGCTTTTCTTTTACTCCATTACATTTCCTACTTCCATTTTTCAGGTGCTGACTCAACTATCCAAGAAACTTGGCTTCCATCAAGTTCATCATACATATTTTTCATCTTCCATTTATTATCGACAACTGGTTCAATCATGGATTTAAGATCGTTGACTTTCCTTTCAGAATACTTGGATTTAAGAGTCTTGATGAGTTCTTCAAGTAAGTATGAGGGTTTATCACGTAATTCAAAACTCATAGGACAAAAAAATGATTATCATAGCTGGAACGAGCTCGTTCAATTATAAAAATATGAAGTTTGGAAAAGATCGCTCACAAATTGCGAAGATATGAATTTTGTATTCGAAATTTTGCTGAAAACCTTTGGACATTTAGCTTCCACTCTTGCCTCCAACAAAGGTTTTCATACAAAATTTGGATCTTTTCCAAACTTCATATTTTTAGTATTTTCAACGAGCTCTTTCCAGCTATGATAATCATTTTTTGTCCTATGAGTTTTGAAACTACGTGATAAACCCTCATTGTATTTACATTGTACGAGCTCAAATCGTGCTCCACTCGAGCTCCACTCGTGCTGTATTCATGCTCCACTCGTGCTGTATTCATGCTCCACTCATGCTGTACTTGAGCTCCACTCGTGCTCCACTCGTGCTCCGCTCGTGCTCTACTCGTGTTCCAATCGTGCTCCACTCGTGCTCTATATTTATTAAGTTTCGCCTTTACCTAAGTCTCTCGCTAGCTGGTGAAGCACTCTCACAGTATTGGTGCCCAATAGCTGATTGTTTGCTTTCTGATCCCAAGTATTTTGGAGGTCTTATGTGTACTTCCCTGCCATCCTAATATCAGCAGAACATTGCTGTAGTTGATTTTTCTGAATCAATAATCACCAGCTTTCTGTATCTTAGCTTTTTATTGCGCATGCTCACTGAATGTATGCATTGATTGTGAGTCCCACATGGGCTGTAAATACATTTGAATCATGTATATTTGTTTTCTCTCAGATGCCACTATAATGTCATTTTACCGCAAATCATTTCACGACCCGATAAAATCAAAACATCCATGGAACAATTTACTAGCCATGTCCACCCCGGTGGGGACTGTACAAACTACATCGTACAAAGCTTCTGTGCTATCGTGTCTTGTCTTCTGCCGTGGTTTGCCGTGCAGAGCAGAAAAGAGGGGAACGAAAGCGAAGAGAAAATTGACTCTAGGCAGACGAAGGAGAGAGAAACCCGTCGATTAGAAGCCAACCAGAGCTACGAGTATCTAAAACAGTTGCTGACGCCACAAGTAAGTTCATCAACTTTGCAGTTATATCTGTACGCCTACATGTATTTCAAAAAACGTTGGCATCTGAAATCTGAATCTGATATCTGAATCTGTGACCACAATTGTATATTCTATAATTTGTTGGACAGCCGCCATATTGGATTTTGACTTCCGTTATAGTATGTACAGTTGCCATATTTTTCTCTGAGTGACCGCTTCTCAATGGCGACCACTAAATAAATTCTTCTTCTTCTTAATATCTCTCTCAAACACAATAAATTATGAAAATGGATCTCACTTAAAAGACCACCTTGCCCAGTGGTCGATTAGGAAAGGATTTTTAAAATTTGTTGGAGTTTACTTGACGTCGATTTAAAAAGGTTTTTAGATAATTACTAGCTTACCATAGGATAGATATTATGTTGGGCTAAGGCGACCTTTTTTTTAATTTTTTAATTATTTCTTATTTAATTAATTAATTATTATTATTATTACACATTGTAAAGCGCTATTGGACTACCGGAAATAGCGCTATATAAATAAATAAATATTATTATTATTATTATTTTCTATAATCTTTTTATCTGTTGTTCTTCCAGGTCATGGACAAGACGATGGCTACCAAATTCGACGAGCTTGTCCTGCATCTGTTATTCAGAATGTACGAACCAAGTGATGAAGGATCAGACTTGGCGGCTTTCTCAAGGTTAGAACTATGAAATTCAACATTTTTGAGCCAAATAGTTAAATTGTAGATCATTATGAGAAAGTGATGGCAAAGATGATGATGTCCATGATAATGGCGGTGACGACGGCGATGATGATGATCAGTCATGATGTCCATAGATGATGATCACCTGATTATGATGATTCGTAGCATAGCATGGCATGGCATGGCATGGCATAGTATATGCTATGTAACCTTTTTAATAAACGATCTATCTATCCATCCATCCATCCACCATCCATCCATCCATCCATCCATCCATCCATCCATCCATCCATCCATCCATCCATCCATCCATCCATCCATCCATCCATCCATCCATCCACGTGGTCCATCCATCCATTGTTCCATCCATCCATCCATCCATCCATCCATCCATCCATCCATGCCATCCATCCATCCATCCATCCAGACAAGGGACCACCAATTTACGTGGTCATCCGAGTATACCTTCATTCAAATGTTCACTGGACGTATTTTATAGTGCGACGGATCCTGATCCCAACCTCCCTTACTTCACCTCGCAAGCCATCCAAGCTTCGTTAGATTATCTAACTGGCTGCTTCAAAGGTGAATCTCTTGTTGGAGTCCTCTGTAAGAGCAAGGTCAGTAGTATCAAGCAAACACCATATAAGGATATCACATTGTTAATGTTTTGTCATTCAGCGGTTTTCAATATTATGCGGGCTCAGAAGTGCAACGCCAACTTCGTTTCGGGGGTTTTGGCTTCTGTCAATCAAACCTCCGAACGCCGTTTGCGTGAAAGCCGGCCGATCCCGAGCGTAGGAGCGCCATCTTTGAAAACGTTAAAAGTAATAAAAAAAAGCAAAGTAAAGGTCTTTATTTAACGTTCACTCCAATGGTTCAACATGACACCATTTAAAGGCTTGGTCGCATTTCACAATTCAGGATTGTAACCGCGCTTTCTTGTCCAGACCTAGTTACCATTCAATATGGCCGCTACAATTTTGATTGGTTCAAACTTATTTTCTTATTGTCTTTTCCATAGGACAATATCCAAAAGATTTTGTTGGCACTGAACCAGCGTATCTTTGAAACTCACTTGATATACGAGAAGAGACGAGTATTGTCCATGTTCAGGCTCTTTGTTTTGCTTGTCTTGAGAGAGCTCGGTGGGGGACTGGGCAACACATGGGCTTTCGTCATCAGAGACGTCATCTATTCTCTAAGGTATTTATATTCATCATGGTTCTCTATTTTAAAACAGTACTGGAAAAAAAATATGGCCGTTGTACATTTTATCACTTTACTTCGCGCGTCAAAGTCACTACACCTTGTAGAAACAGAGAGTTTTGATGACATCAATCTAGTAGTTGTAAGTATGAAGCTGTTCTAGCTTATTTACGGGAGCGTGTTTGATAGTTTGAAAATGATTGGCAAAGGATTGTGGGAAAATCTACAGCCGCCATCTTTTTCTGTACAATGATTTACATTATTTTTCACGATAATGGTTTGGATTTTGTTTCGTTTTGTTATATTATATGTTCGTTTGTCTGTCTGTTCGTTTGTCTGTCTGTCTGTTCGTTTGTCTGTCTGTCTGTCTGTCTGTCTGTTCGTTTGTCTGTCTGTCTGTTCGTTTGTTTGTCTGTCTGTTCGTTTGTCTGTCTGTCTGTCTGTTCGTTTGTCTGTCTGTCTGTTCGTTTTTGTCTGTCTGTCTGTTCGTTTGTCTGTCTGTCTGTTCGTTTGTCTGTCTGTTCGTTTGTCTGTCTGTCTGTTTGTCTGTCTGTTCGTTTGTCTGTCTGTTTGTTCGTTTGTCTGTCTGTCTGTCTGTTCGTTTGTCTGTCTGTTCGTTTGTCTGTTCGTTTGTCTGTCTGTTTGTCTGTCTGTTCGTTTGTCTGTCTGTTCGTTTGTCTGTTTGTCTGTCTGTTTGTATGTATGTTTGTTTGTCTGTCTAATTGTTTGTCTGTCTGTGTGTTTGTTTCTCTGTTTGTTTGTCTGTCTATTTGTTTGTTTGTTTGTTTATTTGTTTGTTTATTTGTTTATTTGTCTGTCTGTCTGTTCGTTTGTCTGTCAGTTTGTCTGTTCGTTTGTCTGTGTTTGTTTGTCTGTCTGTGTGTTTGTTTGTGTGTCTGTGTGTTTGTTTGTCTGTCTGTGTGTTTGTTTGTGTGTCTGTGTTTGTTTGTCTGTCTGTTTGTTTGTGTGTCTGTGTGTTTGTTTGTCTGTCTATTTGTTTGTTTATTTGTTTATTTGTCTGTCTGTCTGTTCGTTTGTCTGTCAGTTTGTCTGTTCGTTTGTCTGTGTGTTTGTTTGTCTGTCTGTGTGTTTGTTTGTGTGTCTGTGTGTTTGTTTGTCTGTCTGTGTTTGTTTGTTTGTCTGTGTGTTCGTTTGTCTGTCAGTTTGTCTGTTCGTTTGTCTGTCAGTTTGTCTGTTCGTTTGTCTGTCTGTGTGTGTGTTTGTTTGTCCCTTTATTTGTTTGTCTATTTGTTTGTTTGTTTGTTCGTTTTTCTGCTTGTTTGTCTGTCTGTCTGCCTGTGCATTACTTTGTTTCTTCATTTGTATGTTTGTTTTTCACTTACTACTGAATTACTTTCCAGGAGAATTATAACCGCAGCAGAAGAAGAAAGTGTTGATCTTCGTCGAGTTTGCACCGGTTTAGTGATGGATACAGACATGTTTACACCCTGTTGTAATCTATTATACCACGTGTGTCAATCAGCGATACAGTGTTGTAGTGGGGTACGTGATTAGTGATGGATACAGACATGTTTACACCCTGTTGTAATCTATTATACCAGGTGTGTCAATCAGCGATACAGTGTTGTAGTGGGGTACGTGATTAGTGATGGATACAGACATGTTTACACCCTGTTGTAATCTGTTATACCACGTGTGTCAATCAGCGATACAGTGTTGTAGTGGGGTACGTGATTAGTGATGGATACAGACATGTTTACATCCTGTTGACATCTATTATACCACGTGTGTCAATCAGCGATACAGTGTTGTAGTGGGGTATGTATGTTGGGGTATGACGATTATTATTATTATTATTATTATTATTATTATTATTATTATAATGCTGCTGCTCATGATGATGATGACGATGATTATTATTATGATGATGATGATTATAATGATGCTGCTGCATTACCACGACGATGATGATTATGATGATTTTTATTATGATCATGATGCTGTATGTTGTTCATGATGATGCTGATGAATCTGATGATGATGACGATGATCGGCGATGACAGTGTATTGTGAGTGTTTGTTGGTTCCGTTGCTATGGTGGTAGTAAATGCTTAATATAACATAGTTCAACCTTTCTTTCTGTTGTTCCATTTGCAGGAGCTAAACAACCATCTACACGTTATAGTCAGTACACTGGTGCCGTACGCTAAAGCAAGTGATGACAAAGCTCAACAGGTTGATAAACCAGTTACTCTGTCTCTTCTCTACCACAGGCAGCCCATCTATTTTATGTGTTCGCGGGGAATTATGGGACTTTTTTAGGAGACGTCACGACTGTCTATTTACTGTAAAACATAATTATCATTCACATTTTTTGTCTCCGGGATTTTCATTGGTCGAGAGACGACTATGTCACTGCACATAACTTCCTACGAATAATACTTTCGTTCTCCTGTACCTATCAGTCTTTGTACTATACGTAATGTTTCAAGGTCGACATTGAGGACTAGACGGGATTTCCAGTCCGCGCAATTAAGTCTGGAACTAACTGCAAGGACTGGAAATCCTGTCTAGTCCAAATTGGAGGCTTTCGAACGACTTTTCCAACTCATTAATGATTATTAATTGAAGAAATTCAAAGCTAATGTTTAGGAACACACCCAACGTCCTTCACGGTAGTGATTTTCTTTGTTTCTACATATGAATTATTAATGAGGTTGAGAGCAAACATCCACTCTGTCATTTCAGGCTCTTGGACTATTGTCATACCTCATCATAGACAACAAGGATTCCTTGCGGGACTCCATTGCTCAACTAGATCCATTCCCTGAGCTCCCCCAGTTTAAGGAAATAAGCGATACACATTTACACTTGATGAATGAGACGAGAAACACGTTGTCACAGGTAAGCGATTTTGTTATATCCGGGACATAGGTAGGCTCAGCTGTCGGTATGGGGAAGAGTATCGCGGGCGCAGGCAGCCCAACCATTCTGATGCTAATTATACTAAATAAAATATATTCGTATGCGCGCGTCTTTTTAATGGTGGGTTTCCTGTGGTGGATCACGCGGAATACGTATTATTATGGGCTCCCTGTATCTTACGCAAGGAATACGTGCTTGTTTACGTTCGATCGTGCGTTTACGTTCAATGTAGTATTGAAATGAGCCCAATATAATATGTATTGCTCGCTCTACCACAGGGAACCCATCATAAAAAGAAGTGCACATTTATAATTAGCCTCAGAAGCAATGGTTGGGCTGCCTGTGTCCTGGACATTTACCCTGGCGACTTTTACGGATTTTTTTTCGGTTTTCAATGACAGGAAATAACTCACTTTATCTCGGTCACAACACCTCCGCTTATTAGCCGTGTTGAGGGGCTAAAACATCTGAAACAAAGACTGATAGACGACAAGCACCAACTACATCGACTCCTTGAAGAAAACAAAGGTAAAACATCCGTAATATTCTGAAATAAATGGGCGAAAATAGTCTCCTTATGAAGACTGATGAGGCAACGGTTTCTCGCCGCCATTTTGAATTGGGGCAAACTTGGCAAAATTTATAGAAATCTGGATCACTTTGACTTGCCGTAACTCCGCTCGATTTTGTTGGATTTTCAAAATTTAAACTTCGATAATCAGCAGGCATGCATATCAGTTATCGGACGGAAAATAAGACCAATGTAGGTGTTTTAACTATACCTTTTACGAGTCAATCTTCTTTTCACGAATGTATCTTAAAATTTCGAACTAATTTGCATATTCACGTGCCAACGTTTTATTTTGAAAACAAAATCTTTTTTTCTCGATTTGTAGCCTTCCAATACCCATCATATTATAGGACATATAATAACAATGAAAACATGGTTAGTTTTTTGAAAATCCAACGAAATCGAGCCGAGGTACGGCAAGTCAAAGTGATCCAGACATTTGTATTAATTTTGCCGAGTTTGCCCCAATTCAAAATGGCGGCAAAAACCGTGAAAGGGCTTATTGAAGGGGTGCCTGCAAGAACGGATTAAGTGACTTTTGATCAAAACCCAAATTCTCCTTTGAAATTCAAAGAATCTTGTGGAGAATTACGATGTTGATTATAAAACTGTGTTTCAGTAGTATTTCACTTGGATTCTTTAGATTTTACCTGCTCCTCCGCTAACTCGGTCCCAGACCTCGTCCATGAGTTGCTCCATCTGTCGTCCTGTCTAAGCTCAGTGGATACCAGTACCGCTCTAGATGTAAAGGTCGAGATAGCAAACTGCCTTGGGGAGATTGGTGCCGTGGACCTTTCTACAGTCGCTCTCACTGGGAGGCAAAAAAGAGGTGATTCAACTTATACATCTCATTAGCGATTGGACTGGAAATACGCTATTAAATAAATTATTGCTCAGCGACATTCGAGGCTGAAAGTATTTGCTCAGCGACACTCAAAAGTATGGCTATAACATCTTATATCCTCGACAGGGGGGGGAGGAGAGAGAAGAGGAGGGGAGGGGAGAAAGGGGAGGGGAGGGGAAGGGAAGGAAGGGGGAGTCGAAGCGAGAGGGGGGGTTGTTGAGGAGAAAGGGAGAGATCTAGAGCGTGCTACCTCTTCTCCTCCTCTCCCCTCCCGATTCTCCCATCTCCCGCCTGCCCTAGCGCCCGCTTAAACCTCTTGGGAGGGACCACCTTTTTTGTCGCTTTTTGGAAGTATTAAATTCAGGTAGTCACAGCCTTTGTGGTAAAACAGCTTATTTGACATTTTAGTGTGTAGTATGGCTGGGTTTTTTACGAGTCTGCAGATTTTGTCGAGCCCGCGTGCGAGACAAAATACAAACTGAGTAAATATTTCTAGTCTTCTCCATCACCCGCCTGTCCTAGCGCCCGCTTCCAAACCTTTTGTGAGCGATACACTCCTCCCGTCGCATTTTTTGGAAGTATTACGCTTCTCTATTCGCGCGATATTTTCACAGTCTATGTTTGTGCAGTAAGAACTGTTACGTTACTCTTGAAATAAAGTTTATTTTTATTTTTATTTTTTTTATTTTTATTTTTATTTTTATTTTTTATTTTTATTATATTTTTATTTTTATTTTTATTTTTTTTATTTTTATTTTTATTTTTATTTTTATTTTTATTTTTTATTGTTATTATTATTTTTTTTTTATTTTTATTTTTATTTTTATTTTTATTTTTATTATTTTTATTTTTATTTTTATTTTTATTTTTATTTTTATTTTTTTTTATTATTTTTTATTTTATTTTTATTTATTATTATTATTTTATTATCATCATCATCGCATATGATGAGTGAATAATGTCTTGTTTTCGTCAGACCCTGTTGTACCAGCACCTGAACACTTCCATGCAGACCCTATGAATAAACGCAACTCTGCTATAGTGGGTCTTCTGAATAAATATATGACTGACAAAAGGTAGGAAATCTTGCACTCTGCATGTGGATTGTCGTGATTATGATTATGATGATAATGGTGATGATAACGATGATCATACTCATGATGATACATGATGATGATATCAATAACGATGATGGTAATGAAACTGATGATTCATGATGATGATTATACATGATAACGATGATATCAATAACGATGATGATACTGATGATGATACATGATGATGATATCAATAACGATGATGATACTGATGATGATACATGATGATGATATCAATAACGATGATGATGATGATGATACATGATGATGATATCAATAACGATGATACTGATGATGATACATGATGATGATGATGCATTATGATGATAATCAATAACGATGATGATACTGATGATGATGATACATGATGATGATGATATCAATAACGATGATGATACTGATGATGATACATGATGATGATACCAATAACGATGATGATACTGATGATGATACCAATAACGATGATGATACCAATAACGATGATGATACTGATGATGATACATGATGATGATATCAATAACGATGATGATACTGATGATGATACATGATGATGATATCAATAACGATGATGATACTGATGATGATACATGATGATGATATCAATAACGATGAAGATACTGATGATGATACATGATGATGATACATGATGATGATATCAATAACGATGATGATACTGATGATACATGATGATGATTATACATGATAACGATGATATCAATAACGATGATGATATTAATAACGATGAATAAATGCAGAGATTGTGGATTAAAGTAATTACTTTGAAAAGTACATGGGTAGGGGGTACTCGTAGCAAGTCTAAGAACCTTAATGAAAACCTGTTATTTTAGTGTTGAGGTCGTCGCTGCGGCATCACTGTGCCTTAAACAAGTCCTTAGCACACCCTCTGGTGTTGGTTTACTGAAGAAGTACGAAGAATGCAAAGCTGACCAGTTGCAATGGTATTTAGAACCTTTTAGACCATCACGCAAGAAAAAGGTACCTACAGGGAGGGGAGGGGGAGGGTGGGGGGGGGAGGGGAGGGGGGTGAGAAGGAAGTGGGAGATAATTCGTTTCGAATGGACTCAGTGGACAATTGCTAGATATCAATCAGCTGATAAAAGTCCTTGAAGCTCATTATTTACCTTCGACTGAGGGACAAAACTGCTCTCCATGTTCTATCAAGCAGAGAGTATTCTATTGAAAAGGTGCAATTCAGCTGATGAAAATTCCTCACGAGACCGGAAGTGACGTCTAATGAAAACCAGCGCAATTCAGCTGATGTAAAATTTCCTCACGAGACCGGAAATGACGTCTATTGATATCAAACTATAGCGAAATAATGAGAAATTTAGGGGGGAAGAGAATTGTAGGGAAACGGACAATACAGTAGACAGTAGAACCTCACTATTTCAAACACTGACGAGACAAGAGAAATAGTTCAAAATTTCCGGGGTTCGAAATAGCGAGGTCCAAATCCAGGTCGTCCATATCGAAATAGTGATGATTTCGAGAGATCAGTTTTAGGGGGGTTCTAATGTACGTTGTTGGATGGCAAGGGCATGAGTACCAAAAAAGAGGAATTGAAGATAGGAAAGATTAAATGAATAAATGAACGAACAAGTGATTGAATGACGAATGGCTGCCGACTGACTGAGCTTTAATCTACGAATGCATTAATGAATGTATGCCATCTTGGTGTACAACCGTAGAACGAACGAACGAACAAATGTATGAAACAGGATAGGAAAATAAAATCAATGAATTGACTAGCTTTCCGCGTGTCTCTGGCTTTCACAGGGAGGGGGAACACCATGCATTCCACTCGACCAAGATTTCAAGACGACTTTGCTTGGTAACCAGCAACTATGTACGGATATTTTAGATTTTTGCGGATCAACCAATCAGAATGCAAAGTCACACCACCTGGATCACGTGTCTAACACGTGCACTGATTGAAAGCGCGGTGCTGTGCAAAAAGACGATTTTCTTGTACTTCTGTCTCCAGTTGTTTGTAAGCAACGGCGAAGTGGGAGTGATCCTAAAATTTCTGTGTTTTATAACTCGTTTGAAAATATTTACGAGTTAAAAAGTTTGTTTGTTCTCACTGGTTTGTTTGAATTGTTGTTTTCCCATATTTTCGACTCGTAGCCTGCATGGACGCAAGTTTTTGGAATGGATTTTTCGATCGAAAGTTTCACTCACTCGATGGAAATTGTAAACTTTTTGAGCCGCAAACATTATTGTTGATTTGGTCAGCGGTAACTAGCTGGAACTGGAATTAATTTCTGTTTCAATGCTTTCTCGTTTGCTCTTGTTTGTTTGTTTTTTTAATTTAGCAATAAAACAACGAAAGAATGTTCTTTTATTGACCGCTTTTCAGGATGAGTTTGCTGATCACATATTTCCTTATTTGATTCACAATATCCTTGAAACGGGAGACGATCTTCATAGAGACGTCCTCTCTGAGCAAATCCAAGGTTTCTTCGTCCATTGCAACGGTAGGAACACCATACAAAGCCGCCCCAGCTCCCCTCTGTCAGTTACGGACATGGAGCCTTCACGAGGAGGTAATGGCTTTTTTTGCTCTGTTGTCGTCGTCGTTGTTGTCGTCGTCGTCGTTGTGGTTGTCGTCGTCGTCGTGGTTGTCGTCGTTGTTGTTGTCGTTGTCGTCGTTGTTGTTGTCGTCGTCGTCGTTGTTGTTGTTGTCGTTGTCGTTGTTGTTGTCGTCGTCGTCGTTGTTGTTGTCGTCGTTGTTGTTGTTGTCGTCGTCGTCGTCGTCGTCGTTGTCGTTGTCGTCGTCGTTGTGATGTCGTCGTCGTTCTCGTCGTTGTGGTTGTTGTCTCGTTGTGGTCGTCGTCGTCGTTGTTGTCGTCGTCGTCGTTGTTGTCGTCGTTGTTGTTGTCGTCATTGTCGTTGTCGTCGTTGTTCTTGTCGTCGTCGTTGTCGTCGTCGTCGTTGTCGTCGTCATTGTTGTCGTCGTCATTGTTGTTGTCGTCGTCGTTGTTTTTGTCGTCGTTGTCGTTGTCGTCGTTGTCGTTGTCGTCGTTGTTGTTGTCGTCGTCGTTGTCGTCGTCATTGTTGTCGTCGTCATTGTTGTCGTCGTCATTGTTGTTGTCGTCGTCGTTGTTGACGTCGTTGTTGTTGTTGTCGTCGTTGTTGTCGTTGTCACGTCGTCGTTGTTGTCGCCGTCGTCGTCGTCGTCGTTGTTGTTGTTGTTTTGTCGTCGTCGTCGTTGCTTTAATGTTATCCCGCTCGCCGCAGACAAATCATGATATTTAGCTCAACGTCGTCCAATAATTATTGTGCATCCTTTTAATTACAGTCAATAAACAAAGTATACGATCGATGCTGAGCGTCGTCAACTATCTACGCGCTCAAACACGAGCAGCTAAACGAGGCCGTGGTGACAGTGCACCGTGGGGCAACAATTTCTGGTTGCAGCTTGACTACCTTGATGTTGCGCAGGCAGCGCAGAAGTGCTCGGCTCATTTTACTGCTTTACTGTATGCAGAAATATGGAGAGATATCCAACGGTGAGAACATGAAATATTTGACTAACAACTATTTACAATTATTTATTTTTATTATTATTATTATTATTATTATTATTATTATTATTATTATTATTATTATTATTTTATTATTATTATTATTATATTTTTATTTTATTTTTATTATTATATTTTATTATTTTTTTTATTTTCTCCGAACATTTGTTCTGTCTATACTCATCATAGTTTCTTTATCAAGTTATCGTTGTCATTATTAGTTATTATATGACATTATTATTATTATTATTATTATTATTATTATTATTATTATTATAAATATTTACCGAAGGCGAAGTGATTCGAGTGCAAACACTAAAACCATGAAACAGTGCTAACTTTAATTAGCACTAAATAGTGCAATTTCTTTTGTTTTCTATTGTTTCATTGGTGCTATTTAGCACTACAGTCAATTGCAAAAATTATTGGCCGCCACGATATATCAATATATTAATATATCGGGTGCATTATGGGTAATTAAATAATACTATTTTGATTTTTATTATTATAATTAAATGAAGCAATTATTTTACAAATAACAAACGTAAGACTTAAATAAACATCATACTAAATATCCTACCAACTTTGCTCGCGTTAACCCGCTTAATGAAACAATTTCTATTATTTAATTACCCATAATGCACCTGATATATTGATATATTGATATATCGTGGCGGCCAGAATTTTTGCAAATGACTGTAAATAGTTTGTACTGTTTCACGGTTTTAGTGTTTGATGTAAGATATGACGTAATTCTTGACCGATCAGAGTGGTGCGCATCTTGATATTCACCTGTTTACAGCTAAGTTACGTCACACGTGACCAGTAAATCGGAACATTCAAATGAAGTTTTGAAGTCTAGACTCGAGTCTCGAACATTCAGACAGAAAAATCAAATCTCCGTTAAATATTTTTTCAAAAACGTTCATAAAATTAAAATTACATTGGATGAAAATTTGTGTCAGCTAAGCCTACATACTCTGCAATCACAACAGCATGAGTAAACAGATATCTGATACTTTTTAGATATATTCGTGGAGATTTGATTTTTCTATCTGAATGTTCGAGACTTGAGTCTAGACTTCAAAACTTCATTTGAATGTTCCGATTTACTGGTCACGCGTGACGTAACTTAGCTGTAATTATACTAAATATGTACGGCTCGCGTCACTGCTATCACCATTACCACATACACCACTTTAATCATCATCATTATCATCATCATTCATCACCCACGAAATTCAGTCAATGAAATGTGTCATCTATTATCATTCGTAAATAGAAACTTTTTAACTCTCATTGTAAACACAATGTTGTATTGAAGAGTACGGTGGCCCATAAGGGACATCCTGTTTTTAGTATCACTATTTTATAATCTAGTCGAAATCGGCGATAAAATCGGCGATCGCCCATTTTTTCGCTCCTTTTGAAGCATGTGAATCACGCATGCGCTAGTAGCACGTGGTAGGCAAGATGGCGGCGTCTAAGCGAGGCACTGAAAGTGAAAAGGTACATTGGCTGCTATATATGAAGTTTTTGCGCTCTTTAATTGATCAATTTTTGTTTCCCAACACCCCTAGACCATTATTAAACACGAACAAAATTATCCCGATAGGTAAAGTTGCTACTTCTCATGTTTCTGGTTTTGCCACAGCACTTAGTTAAAGAAGGTTCAAGAGAGAAAGTCCAAGGATAATTATTCTAATTAGGAATTGGCAAACTATTCGCGCAAAAACTTCACGTACCTTTTCAGTGCCTCAGGTTAGTCGCCGCCATCTTGCCTACCACGTGCTACCAGCGCATGCGCGGTTTACATGCATGATTTCCAAATGGGCGATCGCCCATTTTATCGCCGATTTTATCGCCGATTTCCAAATGGGCTATCGCCCATTTTATCGCCCATTTTATCGCCGATTTCCAAATGGGCGATCGCCGATTTTGACTAGATTACAAAATAGTGATACTAAAAACAGGATGTCCCTTATGGGCCACCGAGACTTTGTATTTAACTAAACGTTTTGATTGATTGATTCATCACCCACGATTAGTTTCCTCGTCTCACTGAAGAGATCTAGACTTCCAAAGTCCCCTATGTATTCAGCAATAGACTATTGTTTAATAGATACTTGTTTTATATTCAATAGATCTCAGACTGATTCACCAGTCAACATCACCCTACCCACCCACAGTCAAGACATGAACATGGACGAGCATAGTCACAGCACAGATAGTGGAGTGGGGACTAATTTCCAGTCCCTTCTCCTCGACATATACAGCTGTATTGGTGAACCTGACAGTGTGTATGGAGCAGGCGCGGGACGCCTGGCAGACATGGAATCGAGGATACGAACTTATGAACACGAGGAGGCCTGGGGCAAAGCTTTGGGTGAGTTGGAGTTCTGTTTCCTCGTTGAGACGCGCGATGCATTAATGGCGTGAAGTGAGCTTCATTGCCGAGTTTCATATCGTGAGAAACTGGGTAGGAATCCCTAAATATTGTGATAATGAATGGACAACTGTCCGCTGCTCCATACATTTCTTTGTAAATTCTATCATTTTTGATTGGCCGTAAGTCATTCAATATTGGCCCGATTAACACCAAACTTTGGGTTTTTGCTTAACTCGATGTGCTCTTTCTTGCTATGTGGGTCTTGTGTTCATTTATCACAATATTTAGGGATTCGTACCCAGTCTCTCACGATATGAAACCCGGCAATTTAAAAGTCATCATCCATGCAAGAACTAGGGTAACATTCATTGTTCTACGGCATTAGCTCTGTCCCACGTACAATATTTCTAATCATTCACTGATTCCAAACATGGCGACCAATTTGAATAACCATTGTTCTTTGACTGACTAGCCTCGTGTTCATGTGGAAACACAAAAGCGTTCTCACCTGTATGAGAGGCTGGTCAGTCGAGAACAATGGTTATTCAAATTGGTCGCCATGTTCAGAATCGGTGTATAAGGATACAGAAAGAGTGATGGCACATTATATTATTTCAATGTAAAAATAAAGTTAATCAATTATTATAATAATTATAATAATAATTTATTCACTTATATTGCGCAAATATCAATCGTAAAAATGTTCAATAATAATATATATTAAAAAAATTATTTTTTATTTTATTGATTGTCTTTTATTTTATTTTACTTTGAAATGACAATAGCTAATAATTTTGCTCAGTTTACTAGGTTTCCCCACATACAATTTGTTTTAAGATTGACATGTGATGTCACTGGAAACAGACAAACTTGATAATCTTATAAGCCAATGGGATCACTACTTTTAACAATAGAAAATTTAAACATCCCATCGTGCTTTGCGTTCAGTACTGTAGTTCTTACGTGGACCTGTAATAATAGTAATAGTAATAATAATAACTAATAATTATCTCCAGGTGCTTATGATTTACAAGTACAGAACAACCTAACGGCACAGACTGGTCTGCTCCAGGTAATCACTTATCATTTGCATTATAGAAGCGTCAAAAGCATGTGACACGAAGGACGGGCACTGCCAAGGTTGGCGCACGCGCTTTAAAACAATAACACACGGTCTATAGGCATGGTACCTAATAAGGCTATGAGTCCGGTTCCACGAAAGGTGAATAGCGCTATCCACCGGATAAGTCTTATCCAATGGATAAAACTGATGCAGTTATCCAATAAATGTTATCCGTTCAGGCCCCGGTTGCACGAAAGGTGGTTAGCGTTATCCACCGGATAAGTCTTATCCAATGGATAAAACTGATGCAGTTATCCAATAAATGTTATCCGTTCAGGCCCCGGTTGCACGAAAGGTGGTTAGCGTTATCCACCGGATAAGTCTTATCCAATGGATAAAACTGATGCAGTTATCCAATAAATGTTATCCGTTCAGGCCCCGGTTGCACGAAAGGTGGTTAGCGTTATCCACCGGATAAGTCTTATCCAATGGATAAAACTGATGCAGTTATCCAATAAATGTTATCCGTTCAGGCCCCGGTTGCACGAAAGGTGGTTAGCGTTATCCACCGGATAAGTCCTATATCCAACGGATAAAATTTATTGGATAACTGCATCAGTTTTATCCGTTGGATTAGACTTATCGGGTAGATATCGCTAACCACCTTTCGTGCAACCGGGGCCTGAGTGTAGAACATATCAGGGATTTTGACACCAGACCTCCTCGGCCAGATCACGCTGGCAGTTCCCTTAAAGAACCTGGTGAACTCTTCGAAAAGAGTAGGGGATTGTTACCCGGTTCAACAGCCTACTTCAAATTGGAGGAATGACATACTAACGTACTAACTCATAGAGAACACTCTACTTTATAGCTACTGACAAGTCAATTAATGCAGAAAGTTTTTGCATTAATTGACTTGTCAGAGCTATAAGTATCTGTCCTTGTTTGTAGTTACTCTATCCTGATGATGGCTTTGCAATAAAGTCGAAATATAGTTAAAGTGAAATGTGTCATCTTTCCTGCTTGTTTTAGTGTTGTCTATATATTGGATACCTGATCAAGCCATGAATTCGTTTTTCGGTCTCACATTCATACTTTATTATTTAAAACTGTCGAGTGGTCAAGGTTTTTATTATCCTTTTCAAAGGCTTTAAAGAACTTTGGTTTATATCACGTGATGCAGCGCTACTTGCAAGGACTTAAAGGAGAAACGTTACACAGCAGTACAGAGGTATCTGTCCTTCCTTCCATCCCCGTCCTCCTGGGGTTCATTCCTTACCTCCTGCCCTTCCTTCCCTCCTGCCCTTCCTTCTCTTCTTCTTCCCTCCTGCCCTTCCTTCTCTCTTTCTTCCCTCCTGCCCTTCCTTCTCTCCTTCTTCCCTCCTGCCCTTCCTTCTCTCCTTCTTCCCTCTTGCCCTTCCTTCTCTCCTTCTTCCCTCTTGCCCTTCCTTCTCTCCTTCTTCCCTCCTGCCCTTTCTTCTCTCCTTCTTCTCTCCTTCTTCCCTCCTGCCCTTTCTTCTCTCCTTCTTCTCTCCTTCTTCCCTCCTGCCCTTTCTTCTCTCCTTCTTCTCTCCTTCTTCCCTCCTGCCCTTCCTTCTCTCCTTCTTCCCTCCTGCCCTTCCTTCTCTCCTTCTTCCCTCCTGCCCTTCCTTCTCTTCTTCTTCCCTCCTGCCCTTCCTTCTCTCCTTCTTCCCTCCTGCCTCTCTTTCTTCCTATATAACTATTATTCAATTCTAGATAGCAGAGCTTCAATACGAGGCTGCTTGGCGGAACTGCGTTTGGGACGTCGAAATGGAATCAAGGTAAGAAAAACTACGTTTCTCAATGTTTAGATCTGAGATAATGATTATAGCAAGGCGCATACGCTGTAGATATCTCGTGTTGATAAACCATGTGGTCATCTCTGGGTCATCTCGTGGTCAGACTCGTTGTCTCGTTCTGCAGAATCGCGACTTGAACAACAACAACAAAAAACGGGCTGTGTTTTTCAACTCGTGCCGGCCATAGGCATGGGCACGAGTAATGAAGAAGATCTTGACATAATTCAAGCGAAGAATCGGAGAAGTACGAGCAAAAAGGTTTCGAATCCAATCTAAGCTCCAGATCACGAGTCACAAATGCGCAAATGAAGGACGGGAACGTACGATATATGACGTCAGGGCAAAAGTCACGTGATAATAATCTTTCCGGAAGGAATGAAAAACACAAATCGAGAATCGAGTCGTGCTGGCATCTGAAACACAGGAAGCCCAACCAAAGATTAGTGTTGCTCCCAGTTCGCTCGCTGGAGCTCGCTCACTGGTCGCAATAATAATAATAATAATAATAATAATAACAATCACAATCAAAAATAATCATCATAATCATCATCATAATCATAATCAAAAATTATCATAATCAAAAATTATCATAATCATCATCATCATCATCATAAAAATAATAATAACAATAATATTAATAATCAGAATCAGAATCAGAAATAATAATAATAAGCATAATCATCATCATAATAATAATCATAATCATCATCAAAAATCATCATCATCATCATCATCATCATCATCATCATCATCATCATCATCATCATCATCATCATAATAATAATAATTATTATTTTTATTTTTATTTTTATTTTCTATATAGCGTTATTTCCTAAGAGTCCAATAGCGCTTTACAATATTTAAACTAAATAATTAAAAAGTAATCCTAAAATACCTAAAAAATCTGAATATCATTCAAAAAGATAGACAAATTTCTTAATCTTAGTTGTCGATATTCGTGTTGATAAAACTTTCATGTCCATCTATGTGTTTCGCGCGGTGATCGTGCCATATCCAAGCATTCTGATTGATTGAGCGATGATTTTGCGCGCTGTGATTGGTACAAAAACAACTCTCCTAGTCACCGCGCGTTGACGTACTATTGCAACCTATGACGTCCTCCGTGACCAATCAGCGTGCTTATCTATATCACCGGCATAATAATACTAAGAATTAACATTTCTCGGTCTGTATACCGGCCTTGATCACTCAATCATGCAGTCAAAAAGATTGCTCTAGTTTATCTATCAGTGGTGACATTTAAACCATGAACGAGTCTAACACCAATCACAGCTATCATGGTCCCTGCCAGTTCGACGAATCTGAGACGGATATTGTCCGAATAATTACAGCCATAGTCTTTTCCTTGGTCAGTGGATGTGGTGTTTTTGGCAACGTCTTTGTCGTCCTACTCGCTGTGAAATACACTGTGAGAAGAAATCTTCATCATTTGATCGTTAACATGGCCGTGGCAGATGGTCTGACGATCATCATGGTGGCGTTTTATGGCTTTCAACGCCTGTATGGTTACAATATATACGATGATATGCCGAACATTGCGGTAAACATTCTCTGCAAAGGTACAGAATTCATCGCCGTTACTTCTATATCCGTGTGTTTTAATACCCTTCTGATTATGAGCATTGAACGATTCAGAGCTACCCAAATAGCTGTACAGAGATCACGACCATCCACACTAAAACAACGTGTGGCAGTACTCGCTTGCTCCTGGTTGTTTCCTATTGTGGTCACAGCCTATCGTATGTGCATCAAAAAGCCGACGAACGATTTCAACCACTCCTATTCTTGCTTCTCGTACTACACGTCAGTTGTTCTTTCCATCGTTCTTTATATTATTGCCATAATTCTATTCTGTTTGATCTTTTTGCTTGGTATGGTAACCTTGTGCAGACTATCAAAGCCACGAGTGATTCAGACCAGTATCCCTGAAGAACGAAGGAAAGCAAGAACAAGGCGTAAAGTCAATGCTGTGAAAATGGTGCTGTTCTCTTTGCTGCTTTATTCGTGTTGTTGGGTACCTGTATACTTCTTCCGTGTTTGTACACTTCTGTTGGCGAAGGGAGTAATATCCATTGATTACTCGCTCTGTATCTACTTGCGAAGGTTAAGCTTTGTGCTTTTCTACTTTCTCCCTCTCGTCAACTCTTGCTTCAGTCCCTGTATTTACATCATATTTCTGTCTGACTTTCGAGAGGCGGTAAAAAGATTATTGTGTAAAAAAAAAGAACCTGGGAGGAGCGTGAATAGAAGTAACTCTGTCGATCTTGGACCAGCAGGTTGTGGTATAAAATAAGGGGCCCAAGGATTTGTCATCTCCGGTTCTCAAATTCATGAATAATTTATTAGGTGAACTTCCAATGAGAATCTGCCTTTTTAATCACATGCATGCACTTTGATACCCATAGACATAGACATAGACTTTATTTAAATCAATGAAACATCAGAGGAAAATCACTAGTGATATGCAAATGTGATCCAAATCACTAGTGATCTGGCTTGCTATTGGGTATCCAAATCACTAGTGATCTTCCTCTGGCTTGCTATTGGGTATCCAAATCACTAGTGATCTTCCTCTGGCTTGCTATTGGGTATCCAAATCACTAGTGATCTTCCTCTGGCTTGCTATTGGGTATCCAAATCACTAGTGATCTGGCTTGCTATTGGGTATCCAAATCACTAGTGATCTTCCTCTGGCTTGCTATTGGGTATTTCATGCACGTGATTGCATCCGGTTCTTGCTCGCGTTCGTTCTCTATTATAAATTCCTTGAAATGCTAACTTTAGTGACACTTAGAAATATTATCGCTTGATAAATGATACAAACTGGAACTACTAGTGAGTTAAAGAACGGTTAACTTTTTGATAAACTTTACACATGAGTTTACTTACCATTACGCTATGAGGTAATTCGTTGGTGAACATGAATATTTTCGAAAGTTTTATATTATCGATCTCTTAATATATTGATTGAATATAAGATTTTGTTTAGTAAACTTCGAAAGCTATAAATTACTGATGAATTTGAGAAGCTATATATCAAAAAGTCGTGCTTCGGGTTTCATCAGGGGTTCCAAACACCCCGAAACGATAAAAGGCCTCGTGCTTTCGTCAGTTTCTCGGTGTTTGGAACCACTGATGATACACTCGCACTCGTGTTTGATATATAACTTATCACTCAGCCGTCGTAGTATTCACATCTCTCTGTCTCTCTCTCTCTCTATCTATCTATCTCTCTCTCGCTTGTTGTTCGAACTCGCTATTCAAGAGAACTATCTAGAGCTTCTGATGTAACACGAAAATGTTTTTCTGCGTGTTCTTGGACCAATAGATGATTTTATTCAACACATCACCAACTGTTTGTCTGTCCCTCCAGACTAGCCTGTTTTTCAGACGGTCCTTGGTTCTCCGCTCTCGCTCTCTCTCTCGTCTGAAAATCAGGAGAAAGAACCTCGAGAAAGAACCGCCATTTCGTATGCGAAATTCAGCTTTTTCCAGGTGTGAAGGTGGAGCAGCTATCCTCTTTGTAGCGGAATTTCATGTCGAAATACACAAGGCAGTGAGTTCACCCTACGACAATTCAACAACAAGTTTCAAACCAGTTATAAAAAGAAGTACACAAGGCAGTGAGTTCACCCTACGACAATTCAACAACAAGTTTCAAACCAGTTATAAAAAGAAGTACACAAGGCAGAGAGTTCAGCCTACGACAATTCAACAACAAGTTTCAAACCAGTTCTAAAAAGAAGTACTGACACAAGGCAGTGAGTTCAGCCTACGACAATTCAATATCAAGTTTCAAACCAGTTATCAAAAGAAGTACACAAGGCAGTGAGTTCAGCCTACGACAATTCAATAACAAGTTTCAAACCAGTTCTAAAAAGAAGTACTGACACAAGGCAGTGAGTTCAGCCTACGACAATTCAATATCAAGTTTCAAACCAGTTATAAAAAGAAGTACACAAGCCAGAGAGTTCAGCCTACGACAAGTCAATAACAAGTTTCAAACCAGTTATAAAAAGAAGTACACAAGGCAGAGAGTTCAGCCTACGACAAGTCAATAACAAGTTTCAAACCAGTTATAAAAAGAAGTACACAAGGCAGAGAGTTCAGCCTACGACAATTCAATAACAAGTTTCAAACCAGTTATAAAAAGAAGTACACAAGGCAGAGAGTTGAGCCTACGACAATTCAATATCAAGTTTCAAACCAGTTATAAAAAGAAGTACACAAGGCAGAGAGTTCAGCCTACGACAAGTCAATAACAAGTTTCAAACCAGTTATAAAACGAAGTACTGACACAAGGCAGTGAGTTCAGCCTACGACAATTCAATATCAAGTTTCAAACCAGTTATAAAAAGAAGTACACAAGCCAGAGAGTTCAGCCTACGACAAGTCAATAACAAGTTTCAAAGCAGTTATAAAAAGAAGTACACAAGGCAGAGAGTTCAGCCTACGACAAGTCAATAACAAGTTTCAAACCAGTTATAAAAAGAAGTACACAAGGCAGAGAGTTGAGCCTACGACAATTCAATATCAAGTTTCAAACCAGTTATAAAAAGAAGTACACAAGGCAGAGAGTTCAGCCTACGACAAGTCAATAACAAGTTTCAAACCAGTTATAAAAAGAAGTACACAAGGCAGAGAGTTCAGCCTACGACAAGTCAATAACAAGTTTCAAACCAGTTATAAAAAGAAGTACACAAGGCAGAGCCAACGACAATTGCCAACGACAATTCAATAACAAGTTTCAAACCAGTTCTAAAAAGAAGTACACAAGGCAGAGAGTTCAGCCTACGACAAGTCAATAACAAGTTTCAAACCAGTTCTAAAAAGAAGTACACAAGGCAGAGAGTTCAGCCTACGACAATTCAATAACAAGTTTCAAAGCAGTTATAAAAAGAAGTACTGACACAAGGCAGTGAGTTCAGCCTAGGACAATTCAATATCAAGTTTCAAACCAGTTATAAAAAGAAGTACACAAGGCAGTGAGTTCAGCCTACGACAATTCAATAACAAGTTTCAAACCAGTTATAAAAAGAAGTACACAAGGCAGAGCCAACGACAATTGCCAACGACAATTCAATAACAAGTTTCAAACCAGTCTAAAAAAAAGAAGTACACAAGGCAGAGAGTTCAGCCTACGACAAGTCAATAACAAGTTTCAAACCAGTTCTAAAAAGAAGTACACAAGGCAGAGAGTTCAGCCTACGACAATTCAATAACAAGTTTCAAAGCAGTTATAAAAAGAAGTACTGACACAAGGCAGTGAGTTCAGCCTAGGACAATTCAATATCAAGTTTCAAACCAGTTATAAAAAGAAGTACACAAGGCAGTGAGTTCAGCCTACGACAATTCAATAACAAGTTTCAAACCAGTTCTAAAAAGAAGTACTGACACAAGGCAGTGAGTTCAGCCTACGACAATTCAATATCAAGTTTCAAACCAGTTATAAAAAGAAGTACACAAGCCAGAGAGTTCAGCCTACGACAATTCAATAACAAGTTTCAAGCCAGTTATAAAAAGAAGTACACAAGGCAGAGAGTTCAGCCTACGACAAGTCAATAACAAGTTTCAAACCAGTTATAAAAAGAAGTACACAAGGCAGAGAGTTGAGCCTACGACAAGTCAATAACAAGTTTCAAACCAGTTATAAAAAGAAGTACACAAGGCAGAGAGTTCAGCCTACGACAAGTCAATAACAAGTTTCAAACCAGTTATAAAAAGAAGTACACAAGGCAGAGAGTTCAGCCTACGACAAGTCAATAACAAGTTTCAAACCAGTTATAAAAAGAAGTACACAAGGCAGAGCCAACGACAATTGCCAACGACAATTCAATAACAAGTTTCAAACCAGTTCTAAAAAGAAGTACACAAGGCAGAGAGTTCAGCCTACGACAATTCAATAACAAGTTTCAAACCAGTTCTAAAAAGAAGTACACAAGGCAGAGAGTTCAGCCTACGACAATTCAATAACAAGTTTCAAAGCAGTTATAAAAAGAAGTACTGACACAAGGCAGTGAGTTCAGCCTACGACAATTCAATATCAAGTTTCAAACCAGTTATCAAAAGAAGTACACAAGGCAGTGAGTTCAGCCTACGACAATTCAATAACAAGTTTCAAACCAGTTCTAAAAAGAAGTACTGACACAAGGCAGTGAGTTCAGCCTACGACAAGTCAATATCAAGTTTCAAACCAGTTATAAAAAGAAGTACACAAGCCAGAGAGTTCAGCCTACGACAATTCAATAACAAGTTTCAAGCCAGTTATAAAAAGAAGTACACAAGGCAGAGAGTTCAGCCTACGACAAGTCAATAACAAGTTTCAAACCAGTTATAAAAAGAAGTACACAAGGCAGAGAGTTCAGCCTACGACAAGTCAATAACAAGTTTCAAACCAGTTCTAAAAAGAAGTACACAAGGCAGAGAGTTCAGCCTACGACAATTCAATATCAAGTTTCAAACCAATTATAAAAAGAAGTACAAAAGGCAGAGAGTTCAGCCTACGACAATTCAATATCAAGTTTCAAACCAGTTATATAAAAAGAAGTACACAAGGCAGAGAGTTCAGCCTACGACAAGTCAATAACAAGTTTCAAACCAGTTATAAAAAGAAGTACACAAGGCAGAGAGTTCAGCCTACGACAAGTCAATAACAAGTTTCAAACCAGTTATAAAAAGAAGTACACAAGGCAGAGAGTTCAGCCTACGACAAGTCAATAACAAGTTTCAAACCAGTTATAAAAAGAAGTACACAAGGCAGAGAGTTGAGCCTACGACAAGTCAATAACAAGTTTCAAACCAGTTATAAAAAGAAGTACACAAGGCAGTGAGTTCACCCTACGACAATTCAATAACAAGTTTCAAACCAGTTATAAAAAGAAGTACACAAGGCAGAGAGTTGAGCCTACGACAAGTCAATAACAAGTTTCAAACCAGTTATAAAAAGAAGTACACAAGGCAGTGAGTTCACCCTACGACAA
This sequence comes from Actinostola sp. cb2023, assembly GCA_033675265.1. NCBI lineage: Eukaryota > Metazoa > Cnidaria > Anthozoa > Actiniaria > Actinostolidae > Actinostola > Actinostola sp. cb2023. The sequence goes on from JAUJYZ010000430.1 coordinate 68,959, forward strand.
TTCAATAACAAGTTTCAAACCAGTTATAAAAAGAATGCACAATTATTCTATTTTGCCAGAGACAATTGCCGTCCCCTCTAAGCGAAGACCTTCGATGGCGAGTTTTTTGGTTTAATGAAATTGGAATAACTTTGAGCCGCTTGTTAAGCAGGCCCACAATCCAATTCGGTCTTAGAATGAGCATTCTCCTATCTCCTATCGCCTTTCTCTACGACAACCTTTTTTGAAATAGGTGTATAAGGCTTTGTATGGGACCTTAGGCTCTGGTCGATAACTCCGTAAATAATAAAGCCAATAAACTCTAACCTTCCTGTAATGTTGTTTGTGTCGTTGTTGATCTCTGGTAGCGATTTCAGGTTATTCAGATACCTTGGTCTACCTGTGCGACAATTCAATAACAAGTTTCAGTTATTATGTGGCTCAAAGTAGTACTTTTCATTCGACGAATTGATAGACTTATCCTAGACCGATCAAAACGACTTTAGCACCAGTTATCGGGCAAAGATGGAAATTTAGAATTATGTCAATTTCACTGAGCTCGATCGAGGTTTCTTGGCAACGGATAAACAAAGATCGTTGAAATAATTTTTTCTAAAATATCTCAAGATTTCGATGAGCTCTAGACAAGCGACTATATGCATGATAATCTACATACTAAGGCAAAGTAGCTGAGATAGAATTCAAACTTTTTGATCGGAGCGATTTTGAATAATTCGCATATTCATTCTTTATGTTTAACTGTTGAATGTATAATTGTAAATAGTAATATTTAATATTTATTTAGCGCAGATATCGATGTAAAAGTTGCGATGATATTGTGAACAATAATAGGTATAAACTCCAGAACAGAAGAAACACCGTTGGGACTAGAACCAGTAAAGGAATAGAAAACACGAAAGTATACAGCTAGTGAAACCATTTGAACAGCCGGTTGTTCAAAGAGTGCGCTATCCATCAGATAAATCCTTATCAATACAATACCTATCTATCTGTCTGTCTGTCTGTCTGTCTGTCTGTCTGTCTGTCTGTCTGTCTGTCTGTCTGTCTGTCTGTCTGTCTGTCTGTCTGTCTGTCTGTCTGTCTGTCTGTCTGTCTGTCTGTCTGTCTGTCTGTCTGTCTGTCTGCCTGCCTGCCTACTAGTCCAGTCCCAGACTCTTTCTATCCGCTCCGACAAGCTGAAGTCGCGGAGGCAAGAGAGTCCAGTATAACTTGCATGCGCATGGCAGCTTAGCAGCCAATCAGATCGGAGCTGAATAGACCAAATCGACTAACACAATGTTTACATTCTTTGACCCATTTCAGATCGTTTGGGAATACGGTTCTTTGTCTGTTGTATTTCGATTTCAATAGACATTTCAATTTATAGCATTGATATGGAAATCGAAGGAAATGTTGTTTGCAAAAGTTTTGAATTGAGTTAAAGTAGTAGTGTAGTAGTAGTAGTAGTGAGCAGCGACACTAATCTTGACGGAGTCAAAAACAGATTTATTGTTATCAATACTTCTGATCAACTGACAAATTCTTCTAAATCTGCGCACGTATTTCTCAATTCATTCAAAGTGTTCAAGACCAAATGTCGCTCAGCAAAGTGCTCTCTTTTCTCAAAATCACTACACATTTTCTGTGGAAGATTTACAAAATAGATTATATATCTATCTAAACTTTACCAAAAAAAACACACAGTTTTTTCGTTTTGGCACGTTCTGGAAATGAATTTTCAAAGAACTTTTGAAGTTTAAAAACACATCGAGTAGACTTGCCACGTCGAGTAGACTTGCTACAAGTCGACCTCTCTTGTATCCTACAACTTGGACGTTCTGGATAGTGCAGTTGTTGAAAAGGGAATCAAAGTGGATTGGAGGCTTCATCTGACCCTCACTAAGATGACTGACATTGTTTTGTTGTACTGTTGCTGTTACTTGAAAGGACGGTTGAGCCCACAGGTAGCCCAAGGTATCTATGAGAGGCTTGTTATCGAGCTGTATATAAGGCTTTGTATGGGACCTTAGGCTCTGGTCGATAACTCCGTAAATAATAAAGCCAATAAACTCTAACCTTCCTGTAATGTTGTTTGTGTCGTTGTTGATCTCTGGTAGCGATTTCAGGTTATTCCGACGATGAGAAATGGTCCTCAAAATATCACATATGCCCTCGAAGCTTCGCTTCTCGACCAAATGTTCTTTTTTCGGACCATTTCTCATCCTGTAACATTATTAGCCGATATCCCAGTCGCTAGAAGGGGTTTATTTACTAAATCGTTCTAAGTAAGAGTGTCCAGCAGTTCTGATAATGGATATAAAATAAACATCCTGCTATCATTATCTAAATATTACCAAACTCTCTGACAGGCTGGTGGTAACAGCGCATTTTATCTCCATCGCGCGTCGTGATTGGTGGATGGAAATGATATACCTTGATATAGATCTCCACTGTATTGGCATTGCGAAGGATGTCATTGTAGACAAAAAGACCGCTAGTTTGTTTTTGCGTGGGGGTACGAGTTATAAGACTTCCCGTTCGCTGCTATGAACGACTATCGCCTCGAGTAACTCTTACGCTTCTCTCGTGCTCTCCAAACTTCCCGCATGCATTCATAACTCGGCAATAGACGCAGAACCATGAACGGCTTTAACACAACCATGAACGAGTCTAACATCAGTCAAACTTACCAAGGTTTCTGCTACGTTTCTGTACGAACTGCTACAGCGATAGCCTTCTTCCTGTTGGGTGCTCTAGGTGTGTTTGGCAACATCTTTGTCGTCGTACTCGCTGTGAAATACACTGTACGAAGAAACCTGCATCATTTGATCATCAACATGGCCGTGGCAGATATTCTTGTGATCCTCTCTGTCGTTTTACGCCATTGATTTGCTGTTTGATTACAACATGTACAAAGACATTCCAGACGTTTTGGGAGAAACACTGCAAGACCATGCCATTTCTCAACGATACTTCCATCGCAGTATATTTAATTTCTCTTCTGATAATCAGCATTGAACGATTCAGAGTAACCAGATTAACGGTACAGATAGCCCGACCATACACACTAAGACAACGTGTGGCAGTACTCGCTTGCTCCTGGATCATTCCCATGACACTGCTGGCCGATAGTCTCTATAAAGTCAAATTGCGCAACAATCGCTGTTTCTTTTCGAGTGACACCTATATTTTATTTGCGATCATTTTCGTTTCTTTTTTACTATTTCTTTGCTGTTTGATTTTCTCACTAAGTGTTCTAACGTTACGAAGGCTATCCAGAACACAAGCCATTGTAGGCAATCATCTTTCCGAAGCACAGAGAAAAGCACGAGCTACACGATTGGGGAAGATATTGCGAATGGTGTTGTACTCGTTGCTTCTCTACTTGTGTTGTTATGTTCCTTGTTTCATTGTTTCTCTTGTAAATCGTGTGAAAACATTATTTCACGGACAGTGCATCGTAGCTTTCATGTTCTCCTTTTTCCCGCTTGTCAACTCTTACTAGCTTGAGTCCTTGTATCTACGTTTTCTTTCTCTCCGACTTTCGAGAGGCAGCCAAGAGATTGGTTTGCAAACAAAGAAACGGTCGACAAGAAAACAGAAGAAACTCTATTGAACTCGAAGCAGTCAATAATGTCTACAACAATAATTGTAGTGGAAGAAATTGAAACAAGACGCTCCTAAACGTTCACTCGGCGGGCTTCAGCAATGAGCCTTCGGTTTCCTCAGCGGCACAGCCGAGCGCATGCGCCTTGGTACCCAGTTGGCGATTTGTGGCCATAAGAAAAAGAAAGCCTATTTTTCAACTCGGCGCGCCACAGGCAGCCCGCCGAGTAATAAATCGCAACAGGAACTATCTGTACGTTCCAGCCAATGAAAATGGAACTCCAGCGACGAAGAGCAGCAGTCACACCACAGGAAGCCCAAGCTCTGTCGTTACAAAACAATGCATGAGAAAATATAAACTCTGTATTTTTCTGGGTAATCATCGCTACAGATGTAAAATAATAAAAATAATCAGTAATAATAATAATAATAATAATAATAATAATAATATATAGAAAAATGAAAAAATATATTTATGCTGTGTAAGATAAAGGACAATTTACATGCAGTTTTGCACCAAAGGTTATGCAGAAATGTGTTTCATTTTATTGTCCGATACCTTTTAAACGCGTTTTTGAGCAATTGGTGAAGCAACCACGTATACACTTTGATTAAAATCAGTCAAAAACTGTTCGATTTTGGTCCATGGTACCGCTTTAAGGTGACTCCAACATAATTGCGAGTGCATTCTGTGATTTTTTAAACTCGCTCGTATCGCGTCAAAAACACTCGGATATTTCTGCATTTAACACATGTAATAACTCAAACATGTAGGCTGTTAAGGGTATATTCAAAATTTTATTTTTCAGTCGCGTTTGCCGTTACGGGCCGATTTTCTAACAGTGGTTTTTCATAATATTGTCCTCCTGTTCGCTCAAAAATCGTACGATTTGTACGAAACTTCAGATTCTTGTTAAATAGATTGTCATAATTTTGTCTGCCGGGTTTAAAAAAAAATCTCTCGACTGCAAGTTGCGCGGCATTATTTTTATGGTCAGTTTTTAGGCCGCGCAACTTGCAGTCGAGAGATTTTTTTAAAACCCGGCAGACAAAATTATGACAATCTATTTAACAAGAATCTGAAGTTTCGTACAAATCGTACGATTTTTGAGCGAACAGGAGGACAATATTATGAAAAACCACTGTTAGAAAATCGGCCCGTAACGGCAAACGCGACTGAAAAATAAAATTTTGAATACATCCTTAAAAGGCTACATGTTTGAGTTATTACATGTGTTAAATGCAGAAATATCCGAGTGTTTTTGACGCGATACGAGCGAGTTTAAAAAATCACAGAATGCACTCGCAATTATGTTGGAGTCACCTTAAACGGCTGCAAATCGAGCGAATACTGGTCTACCAAAACAAAATGCACTGGAAAATAAAATCCGTCGCTCTAAATATGATGGCTTCCCTTGTGGCGTCGATAGCCTGCGTTCGTAGAGCGAACAATACTTCGGATTTAATTCGATACGCATTCGGAAACTATTCGACCCGTTTGTGGCCAACGAAAAAAAAAGCCCATTTTATAACTCGGGCTTCCTGGAAGTGCCCGAATAATAATAATAATAATAATAATAATAATAATAATAATAATAATAATAATAATAATAATAATAATAATAATAATAATAATAATAATAATAATAATAATAATAATAATAATAATAATAACAATAATAATAATAATAATAATAAAAACAATAATAATAATAACAATAATAATATGTTATTTAACGAGGGTAATTCATAGTAATATCAAAAAGAATATTAACTTAAATACATTTATAAAATACTCTGTGATCTGATTGGCTGTTAACCGTGTTTGTATCAGACTATGCAAACACGGCAAAGACACAGCTGTATTTATTTTTGAAATTCACGAAATTTCGTTGTTTTGCATTCACAAGATACTGCCGTATGAACCCTCTATTTATCTATTATTGTGTTTATAGTTCTGAGTGTTCTTCCGTTCCTGGTTTTCATCAATCTATATTCACTGGCTTGTGTGCTATCCAAGATGACGAAACCTCCCTTCTTGTCTCTACGCTACGAAACGCCAAGTAAGTCATTGCTGACAGATAGTAACGTTCAACCTCGTCCCCAAGGCCCTCTCTTGTCGCGTCCGCCATTTTGAAAATAGCGAGAAGAGAGGGCCCTGGGGACGAGGTTGAAGAACGTTTTGTGAAATTCATCTTTCAAAGTTGCGCGGAAAAACTGGCACTAGTTGTCGCGCGGAGAATTATGGGACTGTTTGAGTGAAATGGGATTTTGGTCCATTGTTGTACATTGCAAGAACCAGCTGCACTTGAAAAAACGCGCGCATTTCAAACCTTGGAAATTCGTTTGCAAATCGTTGGAAATTTGTTGGAAATAGCCGACTTTTCATACATGCGAATTTCCAATGAATTTCCAATGAATTTCCAATGAATTTCCAGTGAATTTCCAACGAATTTCCAATGAATTTCCAATGAATTTCCAAAGAATTTCCAATGAATTTCCAATGAATTTCCAATGAATTTCCAATGAATTTCCAATGAATTTCCAATGAATTTCCAACGAATTTCCAACGAATTTCCAATGAATTTCCAATGAATTTCCAACGAATTTCCAACGATTTTACAATGAATTTCCAACGAATTTCCAATGAATTTCCAACGAATTTCCAATGAATTTCCAATGAATTTCCAACGAATTTCAATGAATTTCCAATGAATTCCCAACGATTTTCCAATGAATTTCCAATGAATTTCCAATGAATTTCCAACGAATTTCCAACGAATTTCTAATGAATTTCCAATGGCTTTCCAATGAATTTCCAATGAATTTCCAATGAATTTCCAAAGAATTTCCAACGAATTTCCAACGAATTTCCAATGAATTTCCAACGAATTTCCAAAGAATTTCCAAAGAATTTCCAAAGAATTTCCAACGAATTTCCAATGAATTTCGAACGAATTTCCAATGAATTTCAAACGAATTTCCAATGAATTTCCAATATTTGAAGATCGCGCGTTTTTTCAAGTGCTTCTGCAATTTGGATGCTATTGTGAAATCGGGGCAAACAGGAACCCATAACCGGTTTAACCTGTTCTTCTTGTTTAACCAGTGTTTGTTGTCTCGTTGTAGATTACGTCTTGTTTCTGATGTTAGTCACGTGAGTCTGGAGAGCGTGCGCAGTGTGTACCCGTACCTTGTACGACTACAGCAGTTGATGGAACTACAATACTTCAGCTCGACCTTTATCAAGTGAGATACTGTATTACATCCAATGATTGAAGCATTGTCCTGTGTGCAGTATGAGACGTCATCGTGATGACATCACCATGACGTCATCGTGACGTCGCCATACGAAATGAAATCAAAACAAACCACCAATTATTCCTGCATCATGCATTGCGAGCTTCTCGTTCTAATGTTCGTACAAACACACGTGGCCACGTGACCAGTAATAGAAAAAAAGGAAATTAAAACTACTAAACCTATTTCAAAGTGTTGTTAATTAATTGTCTGCATGCGCTCGATATCTGTATGAGCAGGCGGGTCCGTGTATCTTAAAGTCGTTTTCGTACGAGTGGGAAAGCTACGGTGCCGTGACACTCAAATGGCTTCCTTTCTGAATCAATCAAAAAGCGTGCAGATGTATCTCATCCAATCAAACTCTTTCAATACGACACGGTACCGTAACCGTTTCCCACTAATACACAAACGACTCTATAATTTGACTGTCATCTGTTCATTTTTCATTAGTTCATTTTTCATTTGTTTATTTTTCATTTGTTCATTTTTCATTTGTTCGTTTTTCATTTGTTCATTTTTCATTTGTTCATTTTTCATTTGTTCATTTTTCATTTGTTCAATTTTCATTTTTCATTTGTTCATTTTTCATTTGTTCATTTTTCATTTGTTCATTTTTCATTTGTTCATTATTTTATTTTTTTATTTTCCAGAAACGTCAACTGTGACTCAGATTTACTAACAGAATGGAATGAGAGGTTTCCTTTGCCAGACACCGACTTCGAGTTCCTAGATCCAGTCCTCGCTCTGCGTACCTCGCTGCTTCAAACCCTTGTGAAAGTCAAACGTGCTCACTCATTAGACGGCCTGGCACCCATCTACCAGGGGCTTGTGGGACACCTTGAGGTGCAGGCTAAGATAGCAAGGGAAGCTAAGAACCCTCAGGTATGTACTATATCACTGGGGAATAGTTCTACTCTTACAAAAATGTATCTTTTGAGAATTGTACCAACACAGATGTAGCTGTGCAGTTCTTTTTGAGGAGAGCTTTTCCAAGAAAAGTAACTCATATGGTTTGAATAATAATAATAATAATACTTTATTTAAATAAAATGTAAATATTGTTATTCCTATTTGCAGATCACATTATTAAAATGATAACTAATAATAATAATAATGATGATGATAATAATACTTTCTCCTTGAAAGCACATGTGCGCAGTTTTGCCCCTCAGTCGAAGGAAAATAATGAGATTCAAGGACTTTTAACCGACCCGTAGTTGCTGAGCTATCGTTGGGGGCTATAGCGTGCCGTAGTTGTGGAGTCCCACAAACAACCACCTCTTCGGCTTTGGCTTGAGCTTCGGCGGCTTCGGCTTGAGCTTCGGCGGCTTCGGCTTGAGCTTCGGCGGCTTGAGCTTCGGCGGCTTCGGCTTGAGCTTCGGCGGCTTCTGCTTGAATTTCGGCAGCTTCTGCTTGAGCTTCGGCGGCTTGAGCTTCGGCGGCTTGAGCTTCGGCGGGTTCCGCTTGAGTTTCGGCGGCTTCTGCTTGAGCTTCGGTGGCTTCTGCTTCAGTTGAGCTTCGGCGGCTTCAGCTTGAGCTTCGGCTTGAGCTTCGGCTTGAGCTTCGGCTTGAGCTTCGGCTTGAGCTTCGGCTTGAGCTTCGGCTTGAGCTTCGGCTTGAGCTTCGGCTTGAGCTTCGGCTTGAGCTTCGGCTTGAGCTTCGGCTTGAGCTTCGGCTTGAGCTTCGGCTTGAGGCTTGAGCTTCGGCTTGAGCTTCGGCTTGAGCTTCGGCTTGGCTTGAGCTTCGGCTTGAGCTTCGGCTTGAGCTTCGGCTTGAGCTTCGGCTTGAGCTTCGGCTTGAGCTTCGGCTTGAGGTTCGGCTTGAGCTTCGGCTTGAGCTTCGGCTTGAGCTTGAGCTTCTTGCTTCGGCTTGAGCTTCGGCTTGAGCTTCGGCTTGAGCTTCGGCTTGAGCTTCGGCTTGAGCTTCGGCTTGAGCTTCGGCTTGAGCTTCGGCTTGAGCTTCGGCTTGAGCTTCGGCTTGAGCTTCGGCTTGAGCTTCGGCTTGAGCTTCGGCTTGAGCTTCGGCTTGAGCTTCGGCTTGAGCTTCGGCTTGAGCTTCGGCTTGAGCTTCGGCTTGAGCTTCGGCTTGAGCTTCGGCTTGAGCTTCGGCTTGAGCTTCGGCGGCTTCGGCTTGAGCTTGAGCTTCGGCTCGAGTCCAATCAAATTTTCTTATCGCAGGTTGCGGAGAAGGCTTTATTCACCATCCGTCAATTACAAAATGACGTCACCGAAGCACAATCACGTGATGGGGTCAACCTTGGCGTCACGTGGTCATGGCGTGTAGAGGAGGCGAGGTTACGTTGGGCTCGAGATGAAAGGGAGACAGCGACGCATCAACTAAAGATGTTGACAAGACAACTTGATAAGGTAAGGTGTCTCGATTTAATATCACGTGACTGGTCTGGCCAATCAGCGGGTTTTGTAATCCCATATTGAGTGAAATAATGGTTTTATTACATAGACAACCACTGGATTGTGAAAAATAGAACATTTGTTTTGATTTTTAGTTCGGCAAAACCGTTCTGCCATTGTTGAAAATCTCCAACTTTCTCTACTCGTGGTATATGAGCTGATAACCTACTAGTAGAGTAGCCAATCAGTGAGAGCGCTTGCTCATATCCAGTAGTTGTCTATTTATAAAGACCTATATCACGCTGGCGTGACATTATAAAATATTTGATTTATCGGATAAAGGAGTTTACTGTCAAATTTGTCACATCAATAATAGTAAAACTGCAAAGTTTCGTAAAGATTGCCCTTAAGGTGGCTCGCGGGTAATTCTTTGAACGATGGGTCTCATTATAAATGGACGTTTTGAGCAGCAAAACGTTAACCGATTTCGGATATTTTTCATCCTCTTAATCAGGTATTCGTAAATTTCATAAAAAGCGCAATTTTATTGTGATAAAGACAACATTTGTTGAGTTACAATCGATATTGAAACACTCCATTTTCAGAGAAAATGCTTTTATTTTCCAAACTCCACGATGGATTTTTTTCAAATTACCTCAAACAAGTATACAAGTGTGAAGGATTACTGGTGCCAAGTTTCAAGAAAATCCGTAGGTTGGAAAATGCTCCACAAGCGACTGCTAAATTTTAGTACAAAATACTATACTCACACACGTTGTCAGCGCTGCCGTACAAATTTTAAAATAAAACTAAATTTGAAACTATCATCTGAAAGCTTCATATCACTCGCAACTTTAGTGCAGAATTCACGGAAATCGGAAGAATACAACAAACTTTATCAATGAGCAAAGTGCAAGAGGTTTATGTTGTGTATTATATGAAAATCCAAAATATTGTATTCTGCGTTATAAAAACATTTCTGTCTATTTGTTTTCCGTAATTTTTCAATATGACATAGAGCAACATATTCGAAAACACTTCACCAAGTTTCAGCGTGTTCTTTACATACAGTTTGGAGAACTTCGGTAGCAAACCCAGCCACTTCAAGTCATCCGTATTCGAAACTGCTTTGAAAACCCCATCGTGTTTAAACACCGCTGGATGTGTTTTGAAATTCTTCACGGGTTTCTGCCGCTTGGGAATTACGATACTCCAATGAAATTTTCAATGATAATGTCACTATGGGAGTATGTGATTCCCAAGCGGCAGAAACCCGTGAAGAATTTCAAAACACATCCAGCGGTGTTTAAACACGATGGGGTTTTCAAAGCAGTTTCGAATACGGATGACTTGAAGTGGCTGGGTTTGCTACCGAAGTTCTCCAAACTGTATGTAAAGAACACGCTGAAACTTGGTGAAGTGTTTTCGAATATGTTGCTCTATGTCATATTGAAAAATTACGGAAAACAAATCGACAGAAATGTTTTTATAACGCAGAATACAATATTTTGGATTTTCATATAATACACAACATAAACCTCTTGCACTTTGCTCATTGATAAAGTTTGTTGTATTCTTCCGATTTCCGTGAATTCTGCACTAAAGTTGCGAGTGATATGAAGCTTTCAGATGATAGTTTCAAATTTAGTTTTATTTTAAAATTTGTACGGCAGCGCTGACAACGTGTGTGAGTATAGTATTTTGTACTAAAATTTAGCAGTCGCTTGTGGAGCATTTTCCAACCTACGGATTTTCTTGAAACTTGGCACCAGTAATCCTTCACACTTGTATACTTGTTTGAGGTAATTTGAAAAAAATCCATCGTGGAGTTTGGAAAATAAAAGCATTTTCTCTGAAAATGGAGTGTTTCAATATCGATTATAACTCAACAAATGTTGTCTTTATCATATTAAAATTGTGCTTTTTATGAAATTTACGAATACCTGATTATCAGGATGAAAAACATCCGAAATCGGTTAACGTTTTGCTGCTCAAAACGTCGATTTATAATGAGACCCATCGTTCAAAGAATTACCCGCGAGCCACCTTAAACTGATGAAGATATGAATTTTTGAAACTAAATATTTTTGTGGAATTTTTGGAAAGAAATGTATGTGTCTTTCATGGTAATGAGGCTTGTTGGGCATCAGATGCCCGGATTGGCAAGAAACAAGAAGCAAAAACCAAAACAGCACAAGAAAAATCCAAAAACGAGGAAACTCTGCTAACAGGGTATTTATTTACTGGAATTACCTCGATGTGCAAAATGGAAATTTTCTTTGTTGCAAATGAATGACCGGTTTGCCGTTTTTTTTAACTCGCTCGCTCCAAGTCAATATTGCTTGGATTTTATTGTGCTTGACACAAATACTAATTCAACTATTCTGCCTTTGGACGGTGTATTCAAAATTATCATTGTAAGCCGCGTTTGTGAATGCCAACTGATATTCAAACGACACTATTTTCACTAAAACTGCTGCCAAGCGTTATTCCCTCGTACGATTTTTTTTAAACTTCGTGAATGGCCTTTTTTAAAGGTCCCTAGTAATGTTCTGACGAGGTAAGAAGGAAATTGTTCGAGCCGAAATCGCGTAACAACCGACAGGTCCAAATTTTGACAACAAAAATATGAACTGGTGATTTCGGCTCGAAAAAACAACACTGCTAGTTCTTCAACTTTACACACATGCTGAGCCCTGCATGAGAAAGCGAATAGTGCATTTCGGGATTTTCAAAACAAAACAAACGGCTGCAAAGCATCTTGGGTGAAAAGGGGTCTTCATGTTCTTCCTATTCATGTCTTTGTTTTCAGATGCAAGACCAGTACCCAGAAGCGACGATACTCTATCCCCAGGCCCTTGGTCTCTACGGCAGTTGGCAGGCGGAGACTAGGTCCGAGAACCCTACCAAGATCATAGAAGATTACCTGGAGAAAGTACGAGACGTTTTGAAAATATAAAATAACAGCTTGATTAGTGCTTGATTTAATGATGTAATGTTGTAATGTTGTTTATTTAAGGCGGTAAATCTGCTTGAAGATATGGACAATGAATCAAAAGGGACGGAACTTGAGGTGAGATGTCTGTTTGACTGTCTGTCTGTCTGTCTGTCTGTCTATAAGCCTGTCTGTCTATAAGCCTGTCTGTCTGTAAGCCTGCCTGTCTGTCTGTCTGTCTATAAGCCTGTTTGTCTGACTGTCTGTCTGTAAGCCTGTCTGTCTGTAAGCCTGTCTGTCTGTAAGCCTGTCTGTCTATAAGCCTGTCTGTCTATAAGCCTGTCTGTCTATAAGCCTGTCTGTCTGTAAGCCTGTCTGTCTATAAGCCTGTTTGTCTGACTGTCTGTCTGTAAGCCTGTCTGTCTGTAAGCCTGTCTGTCTGTAAGCCTGTCTGTCTATAAGCCTGTCTGTCTATAAGCCTGTCTGTCTATAAGCCTGTTTGTCTGACTGTCTGTCTGTAAGCCTGTCTGTCTGTAAGCCTGTCTGTCTGTAAGCCTGTCTGTCTATAAGCCTGTCTGTCTATAAGCCTGTCTGTCTATAAGCCTGTCTGTCTATAAGCCTGTTTGTCTGACTGTCTGTCTGTAAGCCTGTCTGTCTGTAAGCCTGTCTGTCTGTAAGCCTGTCTGTCTATAAGCCTGTCTGTCTATAAGCCTGTCCGGCTGTAAGCCTGTCTGTCTGACTGTCTGTCTATAAGCCTGTCTCTCTGTCTGTCTGTAGGCCTGTCTGTCTGTAAGCCTGTCTGTCTGTAAGCCTGTCTGTCTGTCTGTTGGCCTGTCTGTCTGTAAACATGTCTGTCTGTCTGACTGTCTGTCTGTAAGCCTGTCTGTCTGTTAGCCTGTCTGTCTGTAAGCCTGTCTGTCTGACTGTCTGTCTGTCTGTCTGTAAGCCTGACTCTTGTTTTTGTACTTGATAGTGTTGAAAGTCCGACAAATGTCAGTTGTTTGAATTGCAGGCGTTCCTCTCTCTAGCAAGATATGCAGACACCCAGTACCAAAACATCGTAGACTACATGAACTCAGGCGAATTTGAAAACAAACTGGAGACAGTACGAAAAGCAAAGGTTTGTTTACAAACGATCTTCAGAAAAATACAAGAGAGAGGATTTTTCTATGTATTTTTTCTATGCTTATTTAAACTGTATTAAAGAATATAATTACCTGATAACTGTTCCTGGCAGCTGACTTAGAGACTGGAGAAAATTGAATGAATAGAGTCGTTTTCGTATGAGTGGGAAACCTACGGCACGGAGTTACGGTCACGGTACGGAATCGAAGACATCTATTCAACCAATCACAGCGCGCAAAATCATCGCTCAACCAATCAGAATGCTTGGATACAGCCGGGTCACGGCACAGGACGAACCGTACCGTAAACTACTTCCCACTCATACGAAAACGATTCTATAAACTTTAATTTACTGCGGTTCTCAGTATTATGTGAACTCAGACATTCAAACAGTCGGCTGGAACTTGGTTTTTCGCTTCTGTCAATCAATCAAAACTCAAACAAATTCAAAACTAAATACATTCTTCGACCAAATGATCCATTATTTAGCTCAAAATCATATTTGGTTTCCATTTGGTGGGTCTTCTGACTTTTATTTTTAAGTTTACTGAATTTTTATGTTGATATTGACAGCAGCGAAAAACCAAATTACAAGCCAACTGCTTGAATGTCTGAGTTCGCATAATACTGAGAATCTCAGTAAGGTTGTGATCGAATTATTTTGTTTCTAGGATGAATGTGAACGTCTACAAAAGCTCAACCCATCTGAAGGTGATCGTTATTATCGAACCCTAGAAATCGAAAGTCGAATGGACGAAAAAGAGCTGATATTGTTAAACGAGAATAAGATGAACTTCCTTTACAAGGCTTTAGTGAATTACGTCAAGACACTACAAGCAGGGGTGAGTGTACGGTGTATAACGGCTAGAAAGCAATAGTAACTGACTGACTGACTGACCGAATGAATCAATGAATGACTGGATGATTGAATGAATGACTAACTAAATGACTGACTGACTGACCGACCGACCGACCGACCGACCGACCGACCGACCGACCGAACGAATGGATGAACGAATGGATGCCGGACTAACTAAATGACTGACCGACCGACCGACCAACCGACCGACTGACTGCCAACTGACCGACTGACTGACTGACTGACCGACCGACTGACTGACTGACCGACCGAATGGATGACTAAATGGATGGATGAATGACCGACCGAATGAATGAATGACCGACTGACCATTCTTGTTATTGATACATCATCTCGTAGGACAAGTACGACCTACGTGTGTTCAGGCTTTGTTCCTTGTGGTTTGACAACGCTAATGAAGACTTTGTAAACACTATTATCAAGGTAACTTTAATCTTCAAGCTAGTAACTTTAATCTCATTCTATGTGTCTGAACTCTTATTGACAACAGCTGAGAGCCAATCAGATTGCGAGATTACGCTCTGTTGTTGTAAAAACTCTTATTGACAACAGCTGAGAGCCAATCAGATTGCGAGATTACGCTCTGTTGTTGTAAAAACTCTTATTGACAACAGCTGAGAGCCAATCAGATTGCGAGATTACGCTCTGTTGTTGTAAAAACTCTTATTGACAACAGCTGAGAGCCAATCAGATTGCGAGATTACGCTCTGTTGTTGTAAACATGTGTTTTGACGAATTTTTATCGTTAGGAGAGCCTTGCAAAGATCCAAACCAGGAAATTCCTGCCTCTCATGTACCAGCTGGCGGCCCGTCTGGGGACAAAATCCTACAAAAATGACGACTTTCAGCAAACGTTAAACGAGGTAACGGTGACAATGTATGATACATTTTCGTATGAGTGGGAAAGTTACCGTGCCGTATTGAAAGAGTTTGATTGGATGAGATGTAACTGAACGCTTTTTGATTGGTTCAGAAGAAAGGAAGCCATTTGAGTGTCACGGTACCGTAGGTTTCCCACTCACACGAAAACGACTCTATTCGACGAGTGGGTTACCTGTGGTAACACTAACCACAGGTAACCCACTTATACGAAAACGACTCTATTCGACGAGTGGGTTACCTGTGGTAACACTAACCACAGGTAACCCACTCATACAAAAACGACTCTATTAATGAGATTAACCATGAAATCATTCGAACGTAACTAGTGATACCTTCGAACCGTTTTTGTCGTAGCTAATCGAGCGCGTGTCAATCGACCATCCCCACCACACCATGTTTATCTTGTTAGCTTTGGCTAACGCTGACCGAGACCATGACTACATAGCAGGAGGTAAGAAAGGTGGCTCAAGGATGGCTAGAAACGCAGCAAAGAAGCCAAAGGGATTTGTTGATGAAGTAAGTCAGTGCTTTTTATTTTTTAATTTTTAATTTTTTTAATTTTTTTAATTTTTTCAATTTTATTCTTCTTTTTTTTCATGAATGCATATAGAGTAGTTTTTATATACCCATGAAATAGATATTAGTCTAAATTTACAGATAGAAATTAAGGGAAAGTTAAAGTGCCATAAAGATACCCATGAAGTTCTTCTGACCGTTAGCCCTGGAAAGAAAGGAGAAAAATATCTGACCCCGATGGGATTCGAACCTACGTCCTTTGAACCCTCGATCACCGATGCTCTACCCGCTGAGCTACAAGGCCAGACTGGGAGCAAGCCTGACTAATAGTTTCTGTCTCACGGGGTTATGAACAACCATAGGCGCAAGGATCTTGTTGTTTTCATTTCTAGTAGTTGCGCTTAAATGCTTGTGCACGTTTTCACACGATAGTAGTTGATTAACTCGTGGATTACGAGTTATAGGGATAACATTGGATCAATTTTAGGATCACTCACTCACTCGACTGTAAACTTTCATTACGTTGCCGCTGAATTACATCGCAGGCTCACAACATTGGGTGAGGGGGTGGTAATCCACGAGTTGTCCAACGAGTCTCTTTGATTATACTTACACTGTAAAGGTTATATCACATCGACCAAAAGGACCTCCAAGCAATAGAACGAATCTATTGTGTTACTGCCTCGTTCTATTGTTCACAATATATAACGAATCTATTGTTCAATTGTGTTACTGCCTCGTTCTATTGTTCGCAATAGAGTCGTTTTCGTATGAGTGGGAAACCTACTGTACGGAGTTACGGTCACGGTACGGAATCGAAGACATTGTATTCAACCAATCACAGCGTGCAAAATCATCGCTCAACCAATCAGAATGCTTGGATACCGCACGATGATGGCGCGATACGGTCACCGCACGGCACGAACCGTACCGTAACTACTTCCCACTCATATGAAAACGACTCTATATAACGAATCTATTGTGTTACTGCCTATTGTTCACAATTTCTATTGTTCACAATAGAACGAATCTATCGTTCAATTATGTTAATGCCTTGTTCTATTCACAATTTCTATTCACAATAGAACGAATCTATTGTATTAAGAGGATGATTTTTTACGAACGCGCGTATTGAGCGCCAAAAACCAATAGCATGGAGAATACGTTTTGTACAAGGCTAAAACTGCTTCAGCAAAGAGTTCAAGTGATTTGGGATGGTTTTTGACCGGTAAAAGTGAAATTAGAGTGTTAATCCAAAGTGAAAATTTGATTTGAAAACTGTCCACATGGGCTAGATCAGTATATTTGCTAGTATTGCTGATGTTTGTGCCTGAATTAGCTCAAATTTGAAACAAAAAGCAGGAAAATGGCTTTGTACAACGCTAAAACAGCTTTAAACAGACAATTTACTTTGTTTTTAATAGTTTGTGCTTAGTTAAAATAAAATTAGAGTGTTAATCCAAAGCGAAAATCGAAAGTCAAACTATTCAAAAGCGCTCGTTTTTGGCGCTTTTCGCGGATATTACGCGATGTTCAAATAAATATCCTCTTAAAAAGGAAAATATTTTGTGGCCCAGTCTGTAGCATCTTGTGTTTGAAGACGCTGACCTCCCAGTTTCCAGTTGTTTCATTGAATATCTTCTCCTGGAACTCCTTCAGGGTGACGTTGGCAACCATGCCAGGCCTACCAGCATGGGTCAGCGTGAGCTTCACACACAAGAAGTTCCTCAGCAAAGTGGCATCCCGCATCACGACAGTGGTCCAGCTGCCAACTGTATCGTGTTGCTTCCAGAGGACCAAAAGCTTCTCCTTGCAGTCTTGGTACGTCTTCGACTGCACCAGGGCCTTTATTTCCCCAGGGAGAAGCCGGTCAACTCTGTCCTTGTGGAGCTGTCGCTGGAGTTGTTCGATGGCAGGACGAGAGCGTCGTCCTCCACTTTGGTTGTATGGTGTGGAGGAAGGTAAGACGTTGCCTCGTCCTCTCACTCAAGGAGTATTTCGGCCTATCCTCTATCCTTGTGAGCAGATATTTAATCGCCCCCGAGGTGTCAGGGGCGGCAAGTACTGGCAGTCATGATGTATTTACAGTATTTACAATCTGCTGGAAAAGAAAACATTGATTGCACTGGATGGATTGATGAAGCTCTAAATTTATTTTGCACATGTTTGCTTACCGACATCGCTGGCTCTGGGATAGGAGCAGCCTCTGCCTCCTCCGTAGGAAGAGGCTCTAACAAGTTGACCTCTATTGGTGGTGGCGTATTTACAATCTGCTGGAAAAGAAAACATTGATTGCACTGGATGGATTGATGAAGCTCTAAATTTATCCTGCACATGTGTGCTTACCGACATCGCTGGCTCTCTAGCCTCTATCCGCGGCGGTCCATAGACCTCTATATGTCACAACTAAGAAGACAAGGAAAACAGTTGTGTTAGTGTTTGGTCTATGATTACGTGCTCCTTAAAGATTCACGTTCACTCTATTGATCGTAGGTACTTGCGCAAGCGCTCCCGCAATGTCTCTCACCTGCTTTGGCAAAACCAGGGTGGCATCAATCAGCGGCAAGAAGCGATCTTGCAATGTCAACTAATTTGAAAGAAAAAACGTTTATCAGTAATACCAAGTATTTGAGCTACTGGGGCCTAGAACTACTTACCCCTGTTTGAGAACCAGCATCTCTTGAAATCCTTTGTGCCCTCCGAGCCAATGGAGGCACAAATGATACGTTTATCTTTGGAAGAACCAGCATCTCTTGAAATCCTTTGTGCCTTCCAAGCCAATGGAGGCACAAATGATACGTTTATCTTTGGAAGAACCAGCATCTCTTGAAATCCTTTGTGCCCTCCGAGCCAATGGAGGCACAAATGATACGTTTATCTTTGGAAGAACCAGCATCTCTTGAAATCCTTTGTGCCCTCCGAGCCAATGGAGGCACAAAAATGATACGTTTATCTTTGGAAGAACCAGCATCTCTTGAAAAATCCTTTGTGCCTGCCCCGAGCCAATGGAGGCACAAATGATACGTTTATCTTTGGAAGAACCAGCATCTCTTGAAATCCTTTGTGCCCTCCGAGCCAATGGAGGCACAAATGATACGTTTATCTTTGGAAGAACCAGCATCTCTTGAAATCCTTTGTGCCCTCCGAGCCAATGGAGGCACAAATGATACGTTTATCTTTGGAAGAACCAGCATCTCTTGATCTCTTGGATCTTTGGAACCTTTGTGCCCTCCGAGCCAATGGAGGCACAAATGATACGTTTATCTTTGGAAGAAACCAGCATCTCTTGAAATCGTTTTTGTGCCCTCCGAGCCAATGGAGGCACAAATGATACGTTTATCTTTGGAAGAACCAGCATCTCTTGAAATCCTTTGTGCCCTCCGAGCCAATGGAGGCACAAATGATACGTTTATCTTTGGAAGAACCAGCATCTCTTGAAATCCTTTGTGCCCTCCGAGCCAATGGAGGCACAAATGATACGTTTATCTTTGGAAGAAAAAGAAATCCACATGAAATCAAAAACAAACTACCTAACCCTAACCCTTCAATGCATATCTCTGGAAGGGATGGAACTGAGAATACTTCTTCCTTTGGATGTAAAGAAAATGGACATGAGATAATAACGACCCTACAAACCCATAATAATTTACTACGTACCTCTTCTAGTGACAGAATGGGTGCCCGTGGAATGCCACTCGTGACACTAGGAGGCAGTGTATAGTTTAGTTCTTGAATTTTGTCGCCGTAGTCGACATCTGTAGTCTTTGGACTTTCCATTGTTGGTTCAAGCATAACGCTGCAATGCGTAGTTGCTTAGAAAAGTGGATCGCCGCAGTTAGGTATAATACCGCACATTTTGGTCAAATATCACGATATTATACCTAACTAACTTCATCGACGTTTCTCAGCAACTACGCATTGCAGCGTTATGCTTGACCCAGCGATGGAAAGCCTAAAGCCCACAGATGCCAACAACAGCTGCAATATCAATGTAGGAACTAAGCTATCCACTGCGCATGACAGAGTTATCATTCAATTGTGTTAAAGGGGGACTCTGACGAAAATCGTTAGAAATTTAATTGAGCTGAAACTTCATTGAATAATTCTTCAAGGGTCTAATAATCACTAGTTAAAATCTTTTTCCGATATTCCAGAGGGAAGTACTATATTTTTATGAATCTTTAGAGGTGTCAGTGACGTCATCTACTCAACCCAACATTCAGCTCCATACATTTCTTTGTAGTTTTGTGATCAAAATATCTCAATGTTTTGTTCAGATAACAGCTCTGCATTGAACAAAACTGGTCAGACAATCAATCCTAAGCACAAATAATGTAAGAAAACTCCTTCACCCAAACTTTCAGCTTCATAGAAATAAAATAATTCAAGAAACTAAACACAAAGAAATGTATGGAGCGAAGCCGTGTTGATTGTTTGGGTTGAGTAGATGACATCACTGACACTTCTAAAGATTCATAAAAATATAATACTTCCCATAGGAATTTTGAGAAAACACATTAACCAGTAATTGTATGGGTCTTTGAGATTATTTCAGTGAAGTTTCAGCTAAATTAAACTTCGAACGATTTTCGTCAGAGTCCCCCTTTAATGCCTTGTTCTATTTTTCACAATAGAACGAATATATTGTTACTGCCTCATTACGAATCTATTGTATTACTGCCTCGTTCTATTGTTTGAAGGTCCTTTTGGTCGATGTGATATAACCTTTACCTACTTAGGGGTGGACCATTAGAAATGTTGGGAGGGGGGATGACAATTCCCCCCCAAAAAATGCTGCAAAGAAAAATTGTCCCCAAAAAAATTTCTGCAAGTACCCTACCACCTAAAAAAAATTATTTGAAGCAAGCAAGACAGTTGGAACATGCTATCTGGAGGCAAAATGTATAGAAAGGCAGCTTCAAGCAGGAATTTTTTTTAGGTGGTAGGGTTCTTGCAGGAATTTTTTGGGGGACATTTTATTGTACAGTAAGTGACAGCAACCATGATTTCTTTAGAATCTCTAGTTATTGTGTCGTCACATAGTTTTGCCATTGTTTTATACCAGGCTCGTGTACAAGCTGCTTGTACTCTTATTGAGAATATTGCATGTCAGTGTGGAGAGCTTGTTCAAACAATGAAGAACGTCTGCAGTGCGTACATTGAATTGGCTTACCTTGATGTCAATCATCTGAAAAAAGAAACAGGTAAAACAGGTTTAGTTAGCTGCTAATCCACTCACCGTGGAAACCTTGACCACAGGTAACCCACTCATCGTAGAAACCCTGAACACAGGTAACCCACTCACTGTAGAAACCCTGACCACAGGTAACCCACTCGCCGTAGAAACCCTGACCACAGGTAACCCACTCATCGTAGAAACCCTGACCACAGGTAACCCACTCGCCGTAGAAACCCTGACCACAGGTAACCCACTCGCCGTAGAAACACTGACCACAGGTAACCCACTCGCCATAGAAACCCTGGCCACAGGTAACCCACTCGCCGTAGAAACCCTGGCCACAGGTAACCCACTCGCCGTAGAAACCCTGACCACAGGTAACCCACTCGCCGTAGAAACACTGACCACAGGACTAACCCACTCACCGTAGAAACCCTGACCACAGGTAACCATCTCACCATAGTATCCCTGACCACAGGTAACCCACTCGGCATAGAAACCCTGACCACAGGTAACCCACACAATAGAAACTCTTACCACAGGTAACCCACTCACCATAGAAACCCTTACCACAGGTAACCCACTCGCTGTAGAAACACTGACCACAGGTAACCCACTCGGCATAGAAACCCTGACCACAGGTAACCCACTCGCCAAATGCTTGGTCATTGTTTGTTGGAATATTAGAGCTGACTGTTTGCTTCTATTTAAATAACTGTTTACTAGGGGGGGGGGGGGGGGGGGGATAAATACTTTTTTTATAGGTCAGAATTCTATTATTCGATTTCAAATAAAAAAGTATCTAATATTTTGATATGAAATGTCTTTTAGGTCCGTTTAATTTACCATCTCATCTGGTGATCAAACAGTTGCTGAACCTCAGACAGATTGCTGTACCGACTAGTGATATCAAGGTAAAGATCTCCTAATGTATCAGTCATCATGATCATCACCATCATCACCTCGATTATGATTATCATCGATTATCATCGTAATCAAAAACAAGAAAACAAATATGGCGGCTGTACATTTTACCCAGTAATCCTTTGCGAACCTAAATCAGTACTTTTCACACCTACAAAGTATCTGATGCTCTTGCATAAACACAGGTAGTAACAGCTTCACACTTGCAAATGTGTGTGTCTTTGAAATCCTCTGTTGCGATCTTTTCACAAGGTGTAGTGTTTGGGCGCGCAAAGGATTGTGGTAAAATGTACAAGCCGCCATGTTTATTTTCAGTACTGTAGATCGGCTGCATCACCAATGACTCTATATATTCATCATCATCATCATACACACGTCCAACGTTTTGATTTCCGTCCATTACATTACTTATCTCCTTCGCATTCGGGTCAGGTCTTCGTGTAGCTGCACAAAAGTCCTGGCTATTGTTCTATTGTCGTTCTATGTATTGTTTTTACCTAAAAAACAATAGTCAGGACTAATTGTGCAGCTACATGAAGACCTTGCCCGCATTCGCTGTTAAGCTCGTCACGCAATGCTCGTTAGCGTGACGAAGGAGTATTGCGTGACGAGCCTAAAAGCGCAGGCCGAGGCCGAGGGGGGGACTATACTACTTTCGTACCTCTGCCTTCCTGACAATCGCTGATTTTCATAAACATCATGTCATTATCTTAGACTGCTAAACACCCTGCTTTTTCGCGAAACTCCGCCGGGAGTTCGATCGAGTCGTTGATCGGGACGCGAGAGAATGAGGCGAGACGAAAAGACGAGAGGGGAGTGAGGCGAGACGCGAGACGCGAGGTCTACCATTATTTCTCGTTTTCTCTTCAGGTCGATCCTCTCTGTAAATACGATGATATTGTGTACGTAGCTCGTATGGCGTCGACGTTTTGTTTAGCTGGCGGAATTAACCTTCCAAAGATCATTACTTGCATTGGTTCTGATGGCATTGAAAGACGACAACTAGTGAAGGTATTCGGTTTTCCATGTGGGACTTTCAAGTAGATCATACAGCGCATGCGTATACAGTGTGAAAGCGGCTCACATCGTAAACCGTAAGAACGTCTCATTATCGACCACCCTGATTGTACATGTAAGGCAAAGCGGCCAACTAGTACTAGTACAGTATGAAAGCGGCTCGAGCCTCTATTTCTTTCCCAGAGCCTGCGATCCTTATGGTCTGCGTCAAGGACGCTAGGCTCTAGCATACACAATTAAAATTCCCCCGAACTTCGGTTGTTGGGAATTTACAGCACATGCGTTGAAAGTTCTTACCACTTTCTCTCAATGTGCTGCAAGAGGTTCAGAGAAGGTCGACTGTACTCAGTTCAATGTATTGAGTTTAATTCGACTGAATCAGGGTTGTCGCTAAGTGCCGGCTGCCGGCGAAATTAGCCGGCTGAGAAAGTGCAATCGCCGGCTGAATTTTGGCCGGCAATCTGAATCACCTCTGATACGGGGCTTCGCGCAGTTCCGAAGTTACAATAAATTGTTATTTGTCAAACTATTATTGTCTAAATGAAATGGTTAAAATAAATACCCCCAAACAGCTTTGCTAAAAGTATAACACTTGGATACAGGCGCTATTTAATACCCGCCATTTTCCGCCATCTTGTAAATTAAATACGAAGCTTAGTAACCCGGCATGCAAGAGGTTGCAAAAGACTGGGAACAAGATACGTGTTGACAATGATAGTTACAGGTGTTGGATCGAGGATTGGATAGTACAGTACGCAAAGTGACAAGAAGCGCTCGGAATAAAATCCACTTCAATTTTCAAGCTCGTTTTATAGTTTTTCAAAAGAATTTGTTGATTTTCTATTCAGTTTTGGTTTTCACTGAATTAAGGAACCCATCAATGCTGGAATATATATTACGTCAGAATATTGCTAATGCATTTTTGTGCTTTTCTGTGAAAACGGCAGCGAGTCATGGGTCAATGGGCACCAGGAAGCCTTCAGTCTGTTTCACTTGTCCCCTGATGATATCCGCGATAAAGAAGATGATGATAACAGTGCTAGTGATTCAGACTATGGCAGTGACATATTTTCTGATGATGATCTTTAAATTAAAATAAACTACTGTAAAATATCTGCAGAAAAGCCGCACCTTTCCACCAAAAATCTTTGCCGTCCAAAATGGGAGTGCGGCTTGTATCTGCATGTGTAAAAAGTATTCTAGTGTCCAGTTCTCTATCTTTCGATCACATGCCTGGTTACTAAGCTACGAGATTCGCGGACGGTCGAACGGACGAACACGTTCAGTTCTTGTTCACATGTAAAACGTCATTGAACAAATATGTCTAAGTAGGAAGACATGATGTTTAGTAAAATGATTGGTAAGATCGACTTTGTAGCATTATTTGTCTTAACTCCGAAACTTTACGATCGATGAAACAGAGAAAATCCGAAAATCCTTTCTAATAAAAAATAGCTCAATCAGCAGTAGCCGGCTCAAATTTGTCATCAGCCACCTGACGTTTTCCTTAGCGACAACCCTGCTGAATTATGTTGATGCGCATGCTCCCTGGTATCATAAAGTCCCACATGGGCCAGTTACTTTCGTTGTTTTATTTAGGGTAAAGATGATCTACGTCAGGATGCCGTTATGGAACAAGTGTTTGGTATGGTAAACCAACTTTTAGTTAAGAACGCTGAAACCAGGAAAAGAAAGTTAAAGATACGAACGTACAAGGTATAATTTGACAAATAGTTCTTGATATATTATGGTAAAGGTGATGATGATGATGACAGTCGATGATTATGGTGATGGTACTGGATGATGATACAAATGATACATGATACATACAAAGAGATGATTGCCGATGATGATGGTGGTGGGACTGGATGATGGTGATGATAGTCAATGATTATGGTGGTGGTACTGGATGATGGTGATGATAGTCAATGATTATGGTGGTGGTACTGGATGATGGTGATGACAGTCGATGGTGATGGTGGTGGTACTGGATGATGGTGATGATAGTCGATGATGATGGTGGTGGTACTGGATGATGGTGATGATAGTCGATGATGATGGTGATGGTACTGGATGATGGTGATGATAGTCGATGATGGTGGTGGTGGTACTGGATGATGGTGATGATTGTCGATGATTATGGTGGTGGTACTGGATGATGGTGATGATAGTCGATGATGATGGTGATGGTACTGGATGATGGTGATGATAGTCGATGATGATGGTGATGGTACTGGATGATGGTGATGATTGTCGATGATTATGGTGGTGGTACTGGATGATGGTGATGATAGTCGATGATGATGGTGATGGTACTGGATGATGGTGATGATTGTCGATGATTATGGTGGTGGTACTGGATGATGGTGATGATAGTCGATGATGATGGTGATGGTACTGGATGATGGTGATGATAGTCGATGATTATGGTGGTGGTACTGGATGATGGTGATGACAGTCGATGGTGATGGTGGTGGTACTGGATGATGGTGATGACAGTCGATGGTGGTGGTACTGGATGATGGTGATGATAGTCGATGATGATGGTGATGGTACTGGATGATGGTGATGATTGTCGATGATTATGGTGGTGGTACTGGATGATGGTGATGATTGTCGATGATGATGGTGGTGGTGGGACTGGATGATGGTGATGATAGTCGATGATTATGGTGGTGGTACTGGATGATGGTGATGACAGTCGATGATGGTGGTGGTGGTACTGGATGATGGTGATGATTGTCGATGATTATGGTGGTGGTACTGGATGATGGTGGTGATCGTCGATGATGGTGGTGGTGGTACTGGATGATGGTGATGATCGTCGATGATGGTGGTGGTGGTACTGGATGATGATGATGGCTATAAATGTTTTAGAACATCTCAGAAGCTCAACGCAAAGCCAAATATTTGGAAATGTTGGTGATCTGGTTTCAAGATACTACTACTGTAATCGTTGTTGATGATGATGATGATGATGATGACAATACTGATGATGATGACAATGGTTCGTTTTCATATGAGTTGGAAACCTACGGTGCCATGACACTCAAATGCTTTCCTTTCTGATCCAATCAAAAATCGTGTAGATGCATCTCATCCAATCAAACTCTTTCAATACGGCACGACACCGTAACTTTCCCACTCATGCGAAACCGACTTTAATTATTTAAATTCTTGTGTTCCTTTTAAGGTAATACCACTATCGCAACGCAGTGGTATGTTGGAGTGGTGTGAGGGTACAACACCTTTAGGGGATTACTTGATTGGTAAACTGGGACGTACTACTGGAGCCCATCAAAAGTACTACCCACACGACTTGACACCAATGGACTGTAGACGTAAAATGTTGGTAAGTTTAGCTCTCTTCTCTTGCTTTGTCTTGTCTTGTCTTTGTTTCTCCTCTCCTCTTCTCCTCCTCTCCTCCTCTCCTCTCCTCTCCTCTCCTCTCCTCTCCTCTCCTCTCCTCTCCTCTCCTCTCCTCTCCTCTCCTCTCCTCTCCTCTCCTCTCCTCTCCTCTCCTCTCCTCTCCTCCTTCTCTCCTCTCCTCTCCTCTCCTTCTCTCCTCTCCTCTCCTCTCCTCTCCTCCTTCTCTCCTCTCCTCTCCTCCTTTTCTCCTCTCCTCTCCTCCTTCTCTCCTCCTTCTCTCCTCTCCTCATTCTCTCCTCTCCTCCTTCTCTCCTCTCCTCCTTCTCTCCTCTCCTCCTTCTCTCCTTCTCTCCTTCTCTCCTTCTCTTCTTCTCTTCTTCTCTTCTCTTCTTCTCCTCAATGTTATTTTCGGACGGTTTCCTCATTTCTTCTAAGCCCCATGGAGAATTAATGATAGTTGATAATATCACGTTTTGGAATTTGTCTTTGCAGCAAGCTGATCAAAACCGTAAAACAAAATCAGAAATCTACAAGGTATTTCGTTATATCGGTTTGGATCTGTTCTTTATCAAACTATCTTTTGACTGCATTTCGTTCATGGTTTTCCTTTTTTCTTGATTTGAAGGAAATCACCGATAACTTCCATCCAGTCTTCCGTCACTTCTTCTTAGAGAAGTTCTCAGATCCTGCTGTCTGGTTTGAAAGACGACTGGCGTATGTGAAGAGCTGTGCTACGTGCTCAATAGGTAACAGTGATGGCGATTGTGGTGGTAATTAAGGTGATGATGATGATGACGATGATGGTGGTAATTATGGTGGTAATTATGATGATGATGACGATGATGGTGGTAATTATGGTGATGATGGTGGTAATTATGGTGATGATGATGATGACGATGATGGCGGTTGTGGTGGTAATGATGATGGTGATGATGATGATGACGATGATGGTGGTAATTATGGTGGTAATTATGATGATGATGACGATGATGGTGGTAATTATGGTGATGATGGTGGTAATTATAGTGGTAATTATGGTGATGATGATGATGGCGGTTGTGGTGGTAATGATGATGACGATGATGGTGGTAATTATGGTGATGATGGTGGTAATTATGGTGGTAATTATGATGATGATGACGATGATGGTGGTAATTATGGTGATGATGGTGGTAATTATAGTGGTAATTATGGTGATGATGATGATGACGATGATGGTGGTAATTATGGTGATGATGATGGTAATTATGGTGTTAATGATGGTGGTGATGATGGTAATTATGGTAATGATGATGGTGATGATGATGGTAATGGTGGTACTGATGATGATGATTGTTGGTAGAGCCAGATGTTGCTGTTGATTATGATAGTAATGGTGATGGTGATGATGACATTTTCAGTATTTAGAGATTGTTTGTGTGTAGGATTCATTATTTGAAGATAAACATGGATTCATCTACACGATTTTGAAGTTTCAAAGCTCGGAGTCCATTAAACTTCAAAATCGTGTAGATGAGTCCATGTTTATCTTCAAATTTTCAGTATTGTTGGTAGAGATGTTGCTGTTGATTATGATAGTAATGGTGATGACGATGATGATGACATTTTCAGTATTGTTGGTAGAGATGTTGCTGTTGATTATGATAGTAATGGTGATGACGATGATGATGACATTTTCAGTATTGTTGGTAGAGATGTTGCTGTTGATTATGATAGTAATGGTGATGATGATATTTTCAGTATTGTTGGTAGAGATGTTGCTGTTGATTATGATAGTAATGGTGATGATGATGATGATGACATTTTCAGTATTGTTGGTAGAGATGTTGCTGTTGATTATGATATAGTAATGGTGATGATGATGATATACAGGTGAAGGGTGCCCAAACGGTGTCCTTGTGTCTTAGCAACAGCCAATCACATAAGGTTATTTTCGCTACACAGTTGGTTATATAATGGGACTAGGAGATCGTCACGTACAGAACATTCTAGTGGACTGTAACACCGCTGAACTCATTCATATTGATTTGGGTAAGAATAGACACTATTAGTATATACCATACAACATTCTAGTGGACTGTAACACCGCTGAACTCATCCATATTGATTTGGGTAAGAATAGACACTATTAGTATATACCATACAACATTCTAGTGGACTGTAACACCGCTGAACTCATCCATATTGATTTGGGTAAGAATAGACACTATTAGTATATACCATACAACATTCTAGTGGACTGTAACACCGCTGAACTCATTCATATTGATTTGGGTAAGAATAGACACTATTAGTATATACCATACAACATTCTAGTGGACTGTAACACCGCTGAACTCATCCATATTGATTTGGGTAAGAATAGACACTATTAGTATATACCACAACATTCTAGTGGACTGTAACACCGCTGAACTCATCCATATTGATTTGGGTAAGAATAGATACTATTAGTATATACCATACAACATTCTAGTGGACTGTAACACCGCTGAACTCATTCATATTGATTTGGGTAAGAATAAACACTATTAGTATATACCATACAACATTCTAGTGGACTGTAACACCGCTGAACTCATCCATATTGATTTGGGTAAGAATAGACACTATTAGTATATACCATACAACATTCTAGTGGACTGTAACACCGCTGAACTCATTCATATTGATTTGGGTAAGAATAGACACTATTAGTATATACCATACAACATTCTAGTGGACTCAGTAACACCGCTGAACTCATTCATATTGATTTGGGTAAGAATAGACACTATTAGTATATACCATACAACATTCTAGTGGACTGTAACACCGCTGAACTCATCCATATTGATTTGGGTAAGAATAGACACTATTAGTATATACCATACAACATTGTAGTGGACTGTAACACCGCTGAACTCATCCATATTGATTTGGGTAAGAATAGACACTATTAGTATATACCATACAACATTCTAGTGGACTGTAACACCGCTGAACTCATCCATATTGATTTGGGTAAGAATAGACACTATTAGTATATACCATACAACATTCTAGTGGACTGTAACACCGCTGAACTCATCCATATTGATTTGGGTAAGAATAGACACTATTAGTATATACCATACAACATTCTAGTGGACTGTAACACCGCTGAACTCATCATATTGATTTGGGTAAGAATAGACACTATTAGTATATACCATACAACATTCTAGTGGACTGTAACACCGCTGAACTCATCCATATTGATTTGGGTAAGAATAGACACTATTAGTATATACCATACAACATTCTAGTGGACTGTAACACCGCTGAACTCATCCATATTGATTTGGGTAAGAATAGACACTATTAGTATATACCATACAACATTGTAGTGGACTGTAACACCGCTGAACTCATTCATATTGATTTGGGTAAGAATAGACACTATTAGTATATACCCATATAGTGGACATACACCGCTGAACATTCTAGTGGACTGTAACACATTCCGCTGAACTCATCCATATTGATTTGGGTAAGAATAGATACTATTAGTATATACCATACAACATTCTAGTGGACTGTAACACCGCTGAACTCATCCATATTGATTTGGGTAAGAATAGACACTATTAGTATATACCATACAACATTCTAGTGGACTGTAACACCGCTGAACTCATCCATATTGATTTGGGTAAGAATAGACACTATTAGTATATACCATACAACATTCTAGTGGACTGTAACACCGCTGAACTCATCCATATTGATTTGGGTAAGAATAGACACTATTAGTATATACCATACAACATTGTAGTGGACTGTAACACCGCTGAACTCATCCATATTGATTTGGGTAAGAATAGACACTATTAGTATATACCATACAACATTGTAGTGGACTGTAACACCGCTGAACTCATTCATATTGATTTGGGTAAGAATAGACACTATTAGTATATACCATACAACATTCTAGTGGACTGTAACACCGCTGAACTCATTCATATTGATTTGGGTAAGAATAGACACTATTAGTATATACCATACAACATTCTAGTGGACTGTAACACCGCTGAACTCATCCATATTGATTTGGGTAAGAATAGACACTATTAGTATATACCATACAACATTCTAGTGGACTGTAACACCGCTGAACTCATCCATATTGATTTGGGTAAGAATAGACACTATTAGTATATACCATACAACATTCTAGTGGACTGTAACACCGCTGAACTCATCCATATTGATTTGGGTAAGAATAGACACTATTAGTATATACCATACAACATTCTAGTGGACTGTAACACCGCTGAACTCATCCATATTGATTTGGGTAAGAATAGACACTATTAGTATATACCATACAACATTCTAGTGGACTGTAACACCGCTGAACTCATCCATATTGATTTGGGTAAGAATAGACACTATTAGTATATACCATACAACATTCTAGTGGACTGTAACACCGCTGAACTCATTCATATTGATTTGGGTAAGAATAGACACTATTAGTATATACCATACAACATTGTAGTGGACTGTAACACCGCTGAACTCATCCATATTGATTTGGGTAAGAATAGACACTATTAGTATATACCATACAACATTCTAGTGGACTGTAACACCGCTGAACTCACACATATTGATTTGGGTAAGAATAGACACGTAAATAGTACTTTTCGCGCGTTCTGATTGGCTACTCAATCTCGGAATATCATTCACCTTCGAGCAAAACAAGATGGCATCGCGAGCATGTCTCTTTCTTCTTGAAAATAAATTTTATATATTTGGCTGGATATTCACTTGTGTGGTATATACTAAAACAATTATTCCCTTCAGTGTCGGTGAGTAGTGGTAGATATTTATATATTTGGCTGGCTATTCACCTGTGTGGTATATACTAAAACAATTATTCCCCTCAGTGTCGGTGAGTAGTGGTAGATATTTACATATTTGGCTGGCTATTCACCTGTGTGGTATATACTAAAACAATTATTCCCCTCAGTGTCGGTGAGTAGTGGTAGATATTTATATATTTGGCTGGCTATTCACCTGTGTGGTGACTGGGAGCAGTGAGCTGGTGCTCAAAGTCAACTTATGTGGAACGTTTGAATTGTCATGATGATCTTACTGTAATCGGGTAGAGAAATGACAATTATTTCAGCACAATTTTGACAAGAAATGATAAAATTATCGCTTAGTAAGCAAAAACAAAACTATAAAACTGTATTTAGATTGAAATCTGGATATGCAATTAGGAAGGACTGTATAAAATTAGCATGTCCCCCGTCACATATATAGAGCTGTACACGGCTGTCTCACTGATTTTCGTCTTTATAATAGAGTCGAATAAAAATGTGCTGCTGCTAGAATAAGTAGAGATACGAGAGAAAAACATATTTTTATATCGCCTCACGATTAACTAGAGTATCTCTGGTTGCATAGCGCGCTCAGCATGGGGACGTACTCGTTTGATGATGAGACAGGAAATATTCTTGAGACATGGTTGGACTAAAATTGGCCACTTTTGTGACGATTTTATTTGTACTAATAACAAAGGTTACGCCACGCTTGAGTAATAATAAGTACGGATTGTACGCGCGGCGTAACCATAGAAACTAATTGAACAGAATTAAGTCTCTTCAGCAAAGGTGGGGAAATTAACCGCCACCTTAGGAAGATAGCTACATCGACTCACACAGGCCGGCGCGTGGGGAGGTGGAGGGAAATGTTCGAATCAGGTGTGAGTCCACGATGGTATGCACAGCAAAAGGGGCTGAATCATAGCCCTCATGGATCTAAGTAGATCTCACTGCGCACGTGATCAATCTGTGATTGGTTCGCTTTAGCCTCCGCCCTTGGACCACGTGCGACGACAAGTGTTGAGTGATATACAAGGATGTGATGCGATATAAAAATGTCATTATACTTTCGCATAATGTTTGCTTTTTATATCGCCTCACGATTAACTAGAGTATCTCTGGTTGCATAGCGCGCTCAGCATGGGGACGTACTCGTTTGATGATGAGACAGGAAATATTCTTGAGACATGGTTGGACTAAAATTGGCCACTTTTGTGACGATTTTATTTGTACTAATAACAAAGGTTACGCCACGCTTGAGTAATAATAAGTACGGATTGTACGCGCGGCGTAACCATAGAAACTAATTGAACAGAATTAAGTCTCTTCAGCAAAGGTGGGGAAATTAACCGCCAACAGCCACAGAGATGTGGCAACCCCACCAAGAACCCAAGCTGAGCTCGCGTTTGCACTTACGGTATGCATCAATTTCGCATGATAAACATGTATAGCAGCTCATGTCTGACCTATACAAAATCAAGTTACATCAAATGGATAAAATGACTACAAATTCCATGTGGAATACGGTTTATAAAGACCTTTTAAACATGTATAGCAGCTCATGTCTGACCTATACAAAATCAAGTTACATCAGATGGATAAAATTACTACAAATTCCATGTGGAACACGGTCTATAAAGACCTTTTAAACATGTATAGCAGCTCATGTCTGACCTATACAAAATCAAGTTACATCAGATGGATAATATTACTACAAATAATACACTACAAATTACATGTGGAACACGGTCTATGAAATGTCATTTTAAACATGTATAGCAGCTCATGTCTGACCTATACAAATCAAGTGACATCAGATTGATAAAATTTCGTCAAATAATACACTACAAATTGAGTGACTTTCCTCCCAGAAACTGAGGTCGCAACACAGCGAAAATACACAGCAGCTCATGTCTGACCCGCGCAAGAGCACCAATATTACGACCGACAGTCCTGGATTGGTTGTTTTAACGATTAGCTGATAAAGATGGTGGGCGAATATACAGTTTAAAGGCATCTGAATTCCAACGCCCTAAAGCTCTAATTTGCGCATCTGATAGACCTCGTTCTGCTGCGTGACAGGCTGCACCAATTCGGAAGCTATGGCCTTTGTATCGCGATGTATCTAACCCACAGAAAACCAAGGCTTGGCGCAGTTCTGTGTTAAACTGAGCCACCGTTACTGGCGTGCCGTCGGCGAAACAGAAAAGAGGTCCATTGCCATAGCCCCTGACCTTAAAATAGTCATTTAAAAGTTGGACTGGACAGAAGAGTTCTGAAGACTCTCTGTCTATTAAAATATCAAAGGGACGATTGGCCGTGTTATGTTTAAATTTTGTTATTATTATCTTCACTGTGGTGACCTGACTATCACGTACAAGAAATTTGACTTGTTTCGTACTGGACCACCTCGACCGGTCCGGTTCTAGTTTTACTAGCTAGCTCTCCTATTCTAAAGAAACCATAGAAAGCCACCATATACATGGCTGAGTAGAGAGAGCGCTGGTAGGCCGAAGAGTTAGTATGTGCAAGAGATTTTACAAGTTCATAGAGCAGTGGGCGAGAAATCGGTAATCGAATGTCGGCCTTGCTCCGACGGCTTACAGCTACAAGTAATTTTTGTATGACGAATGCTTTAGTAGGATCAGTGACTCCTTTCATTTTATGCACGTATCCGATGGCCGAAAGATACGATTTGATAGTTGCTGGGGCCAAACTTCGTGCACAGAGATATGAGACAAACAAGGCGAGACAAGAAGTCGCGACAGGAAACGTTAGATTGGTTTGATGATAATAACGTTGATAAAATTCCCCGAAGACCGCCCATGCTCTATGATACATCTTCTGAGAAGCAGTTGTTAGAGACGAATTAAGTAATTTTTTTAATGTAACGACCAACTCCTCGGAAGTAGGTTCTCGGGTACCTGCGTGGGTGCTTCGTCGGCTTCGGCAAATATTTCCCTGAACGCTTGGATCTGAAATCGAGAGATTAAATCGGCCCTTGTATTGTCAACGCCCGGCACATGCGAAGCCCGAAACATTATGTTGTGTTTCAACGAGGTCAAGACTAGGTCACGTATCAAAACCATGACTAATGGATGTTTAGAGGTTTGTTGATTAATTATCTCAACCACAGCAGCGTTATCAGTAAAGAAATGCACACATTTGTTGGCCATAAAGCTAGCCCACACGTGCAGCGCAATGACTATGGGAAAAAGCTCAAGAAACGTAATATTAATTGATTTCCAATTGTCCGGCCAATCTCCGTAAAACCATTTACTCCCAAAAATGGCGCCATAGCCTTTCGACCCCGCTGCATCTGAGTACATTGTAAGTGGAGGTGATGAGAGCCATCTTTCCTCCAAGAAAAATGTTCTGCCATTAAACTCTTCCAAAAAGGTCAACCAAGTAAGAATGTCAAGCCGAGCCGCTTTAGTTAATCGTATGCGATGATGCGGGCGGCGCGCACCTTTGGTGAGATCAATAAGGCGACGGAGAAAGGCACGGCCAGGAAGTACTACTGAACACGTAAAATTCAGAAGTCCTAATAAAGACTGAAGCTCCCGTAAAGTTACTTTGCGGCGCTTATAAAGGGCCGTCAACATAGTGCGACATTTTAGAAGCTTCTCCTCTGGTAAACGTGCCTACATAATAACCGAGTCTAGAGTAATACCGGCGAATTGAAGCGTAGTTTCAGGCCCTTCAGTTTTTTCTTGTGCAATGGGAATGCCTAGATGTTGGCACATTAATAAAAATTTATTAAGGTCATCCCTGCACTTGGCCTCAGTTTCAGCGATAAACAAAAAGTCATCAAGAATATGGAGCACGCTCGAGGCACCCAGATGGTGTTTTGATAGCCATTCTAAAGAGGTACTAAAAGCTTCGAAAATCGCGCACGATGATGAACAACCCATAGGCAAGCAACGATCAAAATAATATGAATCATTCCATTTCATGCCCAACAGATGGTAATCATCAGGGTGAATTGGAACAATACGAAAAGCTGATTTGATATCAGTTTTCGCCATATAACAACCCGCTCCAGTGGTTTTAATAACCTGAATTGCATCGGTAATTCTAGCATAATGGACTGAGGAAGTCTCGTAGGGGATAGAATCATTTACCGACGAGCCCTCGGGGTACGACAAATGGTGGATGAGACGAAATTCAGACGGAGTCTTTTTAGGGACTACACCCAAAGGAGAAGAAACGAAATTCAAAAATGGGGGAGAGGAAAAGGGTCCAACAATCCTGCCTGCTTCCCGTTCCTTGCCCAGTTTATTGATAATAACCTGTGGATTTTCCGTTGCACTTTTGAGATTTGGCGAGATAAATGAATGACAGTGTCCAACGGAACCAATTTTAAAACCTACCGAAAAACCATTGATTAAAAATGTCTTTAACTCAGAGTCATAATCGGAAAGAAGAGTTTTAAGGTGTTCTACTTTTACGGGTGTTACCGGAGGGCTGTTTAGGACTCGCTGAATTCTCTCCGTGTCCGCTAGGCTGCTGTGGGCTGCTGTTACACTGATTTCCCGGGTGCTTTGCGCCGCATCGAAAACATTTGTGGTCGAAGCGACACCCGGAACAGTGCTTGCCAGCGTTAAACGTCCAACAACTACCCTTTGGAAATGATTGTTGTCGTCCTCGGGGTCGTTGGGTGGACTTGTCGACAGGGGAAGGTTGAAATTTGGCACGAAAAGTCGCTGCTCTGTGCCATAATTCCCAATGTACAATGTCCCACGGGTATTGACCTGGAGCGGATTGTCGTATGAAGCGAAATTGTTCATCGTAAAATGCCCAATCCCCAGCACGAGACGCGATATCCCTCACGACCTCCCCGAACTTCATTAATCCCGGGGTCTCAGTTGGGAACTTCACCGAATAAACAGCAACAAAGGTATGGAATGCTGTCACCCACTGACTTATAGAGCCAATTTTTTTTGTGGCTTGACAGGGTTCGAGCGTAAATTTCGCTTGCGTTGATGCATCGGTAGAGAGTGACAGGGAGTACTTATTTGGATTCGGTGAAATCTCCAACAGGACCCCAAAATCAATAAACTCGTTGGCCCATATTTTGGATTTAAGCTTAGCATTTAAGCGGCTTCCTAGTGGTACTGTTATGCTCGCAAATATAGGCGAGCGAGGTTCAACTGTTTCATATTTAGTGTTAATTCCTTAAAGACGTTTTGGTTCGTAGATTATTGCGGAAGTTTTCAATGAAAGATTAGGTGTCCCCTTTTGTTCCGATTTTCTACATAACTATATGTTTTGACGGAAAAAAAATCCAATCCAGATAGAAAATCAGAAACTATACAGAAGAATATAAAGTCCATTAATTTATTAACAATTTGGCGTTCCTCTGTTTAAAATCGGACTTATACTTCAGTAATTATATAACATCAAAGTTGACTGAATGCATCTGTCGACAGACAAACAAATACAATCAAAACATCATTTGTCTTTCAAATTTCGCGCTTTAATGCCAGTACTTCAATCAGGATTTCAACAGATCTTTGGGAGCAAGTTGTCCATTCAGCATATAATAGTATGGCGGTAAAAAATATCTTACACTGGTTAATTTTATTTTTCTGTTCCCCTAGGAAGTTTCCTGAATTTTTTGTCGACACAAAGGCCAATGATTTGCATGATACAACACGTAGTCACGCAAAACCTTTTCGGCTCTTTATAATTCCTTAAAATAAGTTTTGCCAATAACTTTGTTCTGAAACTTTGCATGGACATTAATTATGTAATGGACATTTAAAAACTGCAATAAAAAGAGGGGGTCACCATTCTCGTTTTCGCGCTAGATGCTCTTCAAATATATCAATTTATAGGTGTATAGCCAAATGTGGTAGCAACCGGAAGTTGTAATGAAAAACCTTTTTTCTCGGTCCAAAGAACTTCCTTATAACATAGATTACCTATATTTCTAAGTTTACTTCTACTAAATCAATCAAAGTAATTGAATGACTATGATTGTTGAAATATTAACGAAACATGCAAGTATGTGCGTCCAGAAATCGTACGCTTTAACTATTCTCATCTAAATGTTTGAAAATTTATCCAATAAACGTTCCTTCATATTTCGATATATAATACGCAGCACCGATTATTAAAGAACTCAAAAAAATGGGGGCCACCATTCTCGTTTTCAATTTATTTTGAAAAAACGTCAGTTACACTTGAAATATTTAACGATTTCCAATGGTCTCCAATGTGCGCAAGCTCGCGCGAGCTTCAGAATCGTGCGCAATTGAGCGTGCGCAATGCAAAACAAGGGAATTACCTTAATTCTCGTATTTAACACTAATATTTTATGATCAT
Source organism: Actinostola sp. cb2023 (assembly GCA_033675265.1). Lineage (NCBI taxonomy): Eukaryota > Metazoa > Cnidaria > Anthozoa > Actiniaria > Actinostolidae > Actinostola > Actinostola sp. cb2023. The sequence continues at coordinate 106,208 of JAUJYZ010000430.1, forward strand.
GCTAAAATTTATAGCATTTTTTCACAAATAGAATAAGATGTGTTTAGACTCGTTACCGCCACACGCGGATTATTCCATTGATGGCCAGAATAATGGATGTTATTTTAATAACAATAAATGAAAAATATCGATTCTGATGTTCTTCGTTATTGTCTACAATTTTACATGAACGAAATTGCATATTTTGCATTTTCAAAAAAAAATCATTTTGTGACGCTTTTGAGCACCAGCTCACTGCTTCCAGTCGGTATATACTAAAACAATTATTCCCCTCAGTGTCGGTGAGTAGTGGTAGATATTTATATATTTGGCTGGCTATTCACCTGTGTGGTATATACTAAAACAATTATTCCCCTCAGTGTCGGTGAGTAGTGGTAGATATTTATATATTTGGCTGGCTATTCACCTGTGTGGTATATACTAAAACAATTATTCCCCTCAGTGTCGGTGAGTAGTGGTAGATATTTATATATTTGGCTGGATATTCACCTGTGTGGTATATACTAAAACAATTATTCCCCTCAGTGTCGGTGAGTAGTGGTAGATATTTATATATTTGGCTGGCTATTCACTTGTGTGGTATATACTAAAACAATTATTCCCCTCAGTGTCGGTGAGTAGTGGTAGATATTTATATATTTGGCTGGATATTCACCTGTGTGGTATATACTAAAACAATTATTCCCCTCAGTGTCGGTGAGTAGTGGTAGATATTTATATATTTGGCTGGATATTCACCTGTGTGGTATTTACTAAAACAATGATTCCCCTCAGTGTCGGTGAGTAGTGGTAGATATTTATATATTTGGCTGGCTATTCACCTGTGTGGTATATACTAAAACAATTATTCCCCTCAGTGTCGGTGAGTAGTGGTAGATATTTATATATTTGGCTGGATATTCACTTGTGTGGTATATACTAAAACAATTATTCCCCTCAGTGTCGGTGAGTAGTGGTAGATATTTATATATTTGGCTGGATATGCACCTGTGTGGTATTTACTAAAACAATTATTCCCCTCAGTGTCGGTGAGTAGTGGTAGATATTTACCTCGATCTCCGCTCGAAGACTCCCGGCTCGGTAAATATCCACCACTACTCACCTCAACTTCGGGGAATAATAAACACTTAAAGTGCCTATGAAACGAAAATGTCGATCCTTGTTTTATTGTACATTATTGTTGTTTGGTCTTTCTCTGAACATTTGCTGTATTTAAACATCGACTTTGAGCGTGCGAACATTTTCTTTTCGCGGTTCGAAAATTATCATTTTCAACCAAAATGTGCGACAAGAGACTGGGCCCTTGACAATGGCTCGGTGACGTCATTAGTTGTGTATACCTTTGTTTGCACAACTTATGACATCACATTTCTATAGTTTGACCGAGCGGGAATTGTCGCACTTTGAAACCCAAAATGTCCAACTTCGCGCGCGAAATAAAAAATGTTCCTGAAGCTCAATTCACTTTTTATTAACGCCATGTAAACAAGCAAATAGTAAACTTTCGTAGTAGCAAATAAAAACGGGGTCTGTTTTTTCGTTTCATAGGCACTTTAATGACTGGTCCCGAGGGAAACAGTTAATTTTGTTTCCCGAGAATCTCAATGTTTCTCGAGACGAAGTCGAGGGAAACATTGAGATTCTCGGGAAACAAAATTAACTGTTTTCCCGAGGGAACAGTCATTATTGTTTTGTTATATCCCCATAGTCAAACACTGAAGAAATTGTTGTTAACAACGGCGCCATAAGTATTTTCCATCGGCTTTGACCTGATCACGTGCGTTTATTCCCCTTTCACGCTTCGATCACGTGAACTTATTGCCCGCGCGGGAGTTATTAAGATTTGACGCCCGCCACGTGACGTACTCTCGACCAATGAGAAAACGAGTTTGACTATGGGGAAATAACAAATGTTAATTATTCAATCAATCAATCAGTTATACTCCCATACGCATGCTCAGTAAGGTGGTCCATACAGCATATGTTATACTCCCATACGCATGCTCAGTAAGGTGGTTCATACAGCATATGTTATACTCCCATACGCATGCTCAGTAAGGTGGTTCATACAGCATATGTTATACTCCCATACGCATGCTCAGTAAGGTGGTCCATACAGCATATGTTATACTCCCATACGCATGCTCAGTAAGGTGGTTCATACAGCATATGTTATACTCCCATACGCATGCTCAGTAAGGTGGTTCATACAGCATATGTTATACTCCCATACGCATGCTCAGTAAGGTGGTTCATACAGCATATGTTATACTCCCATACGCATGCTCAGTAAGGTGGTTCATACAGCATATGTTATACTCCCATACGCATGCTCAGTAAGGTGGTTCATACAGCATATGTTATACTCCCATACGCATGCTCAGTAAGGTGGTTCATACAGCATATGTTATACTCCCATACGCATGCTCAGTAAGGTGGTTCATACAGCATATGTTTTAATACTGAAAGAATTTGAAAGAGAAAAGTTTCAATTAATGAATTTGAAAGAGAAAAGTTTCAATTAATGAATTTGAAAGAGAAAAGTTTGTGCCTTGACGGGACTCGAGCCCACGGCTTCGGGATGCTAGTTCGATGTGTTACCACTACATCACAAGGGACAACTACGCTGGAAACGCAGCCATAATGAAGTATATGTGATAACTAAAGACCCAGACACACGATGCAACTTTTCTTGCAATGTTGTGCGCAACAAGAGTTTTTTGGGGTGTCACACGATGCAACGTTGCGCGCAACGGTTGCAAAAGTAGAACTCGATCCTACTTCTGCTGTTGCGCGCAACGTTGCAAGAAAAGTTGCATCGTATGTGCGAGCGATGACACCCCGCGTAAATGTCACAGCGGTGCCTAAATATATTGATATAGTTAATTCCATTTCTCTCGTCCCCAGTCCATGTCTATTAGCCACTTTGGGAACGAGTAAAGGACTGAGAACGAGTTTTTAGAATTAATATAATTAAGAAATGAACACCATCTCAAGGAAGAGCATGTCAGAATTAGTAAGTTTCAGGAGTTTGATAGGGTTTGGACAAGTAGTAGTAAATGAACTGCAGACATTCAAAAACTGCAAAGAAATGTTTTGTCCCCTGTAACATACATTTCTTAGTGAATTTTGCGATATTTGGAAAGCTGTTACTCGTTCAATATCTAACTAAGCCTAACAAAACTTTGTAAACTTACTAATCCTGGCATGCTCTTTCTTGTGATGGGGTTCATTTCTTAATTAGATTAATTCTAAAAACTCGTTCCCAGTCCTTTACTCGTTTCTAAAGTGGCTAATTGCCTTTTTGTATTCCATCCATGAACAATAAACGATTCTGTCTTTATTAATTAAAGGTGTGGCATTCGAGCAAGGCAAGATCCTGCGTACCCCCGAAACAGTGCCATTTCGTTTGACACGTGACTTTGTGGACGGGATGGGTGTGTCAGGAGTCGAGGGTGTGTATCGACGATGCTGTGAGAAGACCATGGAGGTCATGAGGGCGTCGCACGAGGCACTCGTAACGATTTTAGAGGTATGGTGATTCACCGCTCTTTCAAAACAGTTGACGGTAAAAACACTCAAAATACACATCAAGACCGAATGGAATTATGGGAAATGTTATTGATTGATTTCAGTAGATGTCATTTCCGGTTCTCGTGAGGAATTTTCATCGGCTGAATAGAAGACTTGCATGATGACGTTATTTACTACAGCTACCAGAATGCTTTGGGAATATTTTCTTATTCAGACTTTTATTCCCTCATGAGAAGATAGTAGTATCTTTAGTCACAGTGACTGGGCAGAATACAGAACAACAAACTATTAATATTACCCATAGTTCCTTTCGGGCTTATGGTGAGCGTGAGTGCTTCCAACGCCCACGTGTTTTGAATACATAATTAGACACGTGACTTGATGGCTGTATTTGAAATTATATCGAAAGGACAATTTCCTGTGCGATAGCGCATGCGTAGTAGTGAACAAGTATCCCGGCATGCATTTGTTCATTCGTTATAAAGAAATGGAAAAAAGTATGTAAGGAATGGTCAGGTGATCTGTAATCCACCGTACAAAAAAAGATGGCATGTCAGTGCATTTACCACAATCCTTTGCAAGCTATACCAAGAAAAAACAATTTGGAGCAAAGAGTTTTCAAAACGTCAAAATTGTGTGAAGCTGTTACCATATTTTTACTCTGTAATTAGTTTAATATGTAGAATTTTGCAGGGCCCCTATGGATACCAGCCAAGTGCTGAATGGGCCACCCTGCTTAAATACAGTTTACATTACCAGCTTTGTTTGTGTGAACGTGTCAGACAGTTTGTAGATGTGAGCAGAACTGATTTAGGTTCGCAAAGGATTACTGGGTAAAATGTACAGCCGCCATCTTTTTCTGTGCAGTAGATCGGTAAGGTCTTCGTGTAGCTGCACAAAAGTCCTAGCTATTGTTCTATTGTCGTTCTATGTATTGTTTTTACATTTAAAAAATATAGCCAGGACAATTTGTGCAGCTACACGAAGACCTTGCCAGTGGATCAGGAAGGGATACATTCCAGGTTTGGGTTGCTGAATAGTTCAGTGACGTCACTCCCATGGCTCCATAATCTCATTCGATAGTCGTCCATTTATCAAGTTATAGAGGTCCTTTCCTGTGATGTGAAATTTGATGGAGGGACATTATTTCGTCAGGTCCTTCTCTACGACCCCATTTATTCATGGACTCTGAGCCCCGAAAAGAAAAAGGCCCTGCAGACCAAAATTGAACCCGATGACACTCTAACCACAGGAATCCCATCCGGAGATTTTCTGGAGACGATTGCCGAGGGGAACTCGGTCGAGTCTAGAAACAAAATGGCGGAGAGGGTTCTGTTGAGACTGAAACAGAAGTTGAATGGAGTTGAAGACAATGTTCAGTTGAGTGTTTCTGGACAGGTGAATCATTTGATTCGAGAAGCCACGGATCCTAATAATCTTTGTCGGTTGTTTGCGGGATGGCAGCCTTGGCTATAGTGCTTGGTTTGGTATGGACGGTCCGTCGTATGATCGGTGACATGATCGTGAGCAGGTCGTGACATGATCGTGACAAGTTCGTGATATGATCGTGAAAAGATTGTGATATTATCGTGACATGATCGTGAAAAGATCGTGATATGATCGTGAAAAGATCCTGATATGATTGTGACAAGTTCGTGACATTATCGTGAAAAGATCGTGATATGATCGTAGCAAGTTCGTGCCATGATCGTGACAAGTTCGTGACATGATCATCACAAGATCGTGACATGATCACATGATCATCACAAGATCGTGACATGATCATCACAAGATCGTGACAACACAAAAATCGTGAAAAGTAATGATCGTGACAAGATCGTGACAAGATGGTGATGTAAACGTGACAAAATCGCAACATCGTGAACAGACATGACAGTTGTCCCTGAAAGATCCTGAAAGAACTATAAATAAGAATCCGTAATAGATCTTTTTACCGATACGGCGGCCATCTTGAATTATGGGATGCCCAGGGTGCAAGCTAGTAACCATTTGGCCATGAAAAACTACGAAAACTTAATTTAAAGCAATTAATTTGTGCAAAATTATACAACAATACACAACACATGTAGATAGTAAGCCATACAACACTATGGATAGAGTGAAATAGAAAAATAATATATTGACGCGACTCCACAGTGTCAGCACTGTACAGTTTTTGGGTCATTTGCACCCTGAGCATCCCATAATGTTTTAGCCAAAACAATAGAATCCAAAATGGCCGCCGTATCGGTAAAAAGGTCTATTACCCTATTCATTATGACGTCACGGCTTGTTTGTGAGGAGGACAGAACCGTCAAGAACAATAGAAATCTGAGCTACCACAGGTAGCACGAGTCTTATTTTGAAATTGTCTGGTTTCCAAATTTCAGATGTATTGATGTTTATCCTTTAGTAGTTTCTGTCTTTCTATCTATTGACCCATCTTAAAATTACGTAAAATTCAGGTTAGCCTCACTTCCAAGATACAAAACAAAAGGGGAAATTAGAATAACAAAACAAGCTACTCCTGAATGCGAGGCTAAGCTGAATTTTAAGTATTTTTAAGAATGGTCAATAGCTGATATTGAAGTTACACTCCACTGAACAAAGGTTTCAAGTCGAGGTTATTGTGCTGACCCGATAGCCTCGATTTGGAACCGTTGTTCAGAGTGCGTTTTACACACTCGATTGTTTTCATGTGACGTCAAATGGTATGGGGCAATACTCGAGTTGTGTTCACTCATGTGGTTACACATGAGTGAACACAAAGGAAAAGTGAGCACCAAGTGAGCAAAAACATAGCATGGGCTCTCTGTGTCTAGAATTGGTGCTCACTTTTCCTTTGTAATAATCTCACAATGCATTGCGTGCGTACCGGAAGTCTGGAACTCTTGATGCTTGTATTGCTGGTTTGCAATCAATCCCTGGAGATTTAAAGTACAAAGGCCATGTTGGTGGTACAAACAAGAGAAGCTAATGATGATTGTTTTTTTTAATCGGGATCCAACATGGCCGCCATGACGTCATGTGCAAACCAGCAATTATGCATTCGAACTCCACTATGACACACTTTGGGATAATAATTTTGAATGTTATTCTTTTAAAAGAAAAATAGAAAGAAAAACCTTGGATACATGTGCGGATATTATTTTCTTTGAAAGTGTTTGTAGGTGAGTTTAATAGAGGGGAGGGGTAGAGTCAGCCGTCGTTAAATTGAAGAGCGAACATCGGAACAGATATTCAGGAGTGTGAACATTTCCATCAAATTCTGGGGGAAATACAAATAAATTATTTACTAAAGGTCGATCCACGCGAGAGGGCGTCGATCCACGCGAGGGGGCGTCGATCCACGCGAGGGATGTCGATCCACGCGAGAGGGCGTCGATCCACGCGAGGGGCGTCGATCCACGCGAGGGGCATCGCTTCCTATGTACATAAGTGAACCAGCAATGTCAGTCATAAAAAAAACTACCGTACATGCAACATGTCCCGTGACAAAGTACAAAGACGCACGATCCAACATGTCCTTCATGACGTCACGTGAAAACTGTGAACAGTTTCGTTTTCCTTCTCCATGCTCCAGTACGTTGAACGAGAGAGAAATATATCCCGGATGACCACAGGCAGCCCAACCATTGCACGCGCAATACATATGTTGGGTTCCCTGTGTTGAGTAATGTCCTATGTTGGGCTTCCTGTGTGCTTCCTGCGGGATGCGCCCGCAGCAAATGTATATTTAAATATACACATATACTGCGGGATGCGCACAGGGATCCCAACACCATCAATTTATATGCACAGGGATCCCAACACTGCCCAACATCATACATTCTATGCACAGGGAACCCAATATAATACGTATTGCGCGCGCGCACGCTCTACCACAGGAAGCCCATCAAAAAAAGACGCAAATATCATTTTATTGAATTATTTAGTAGCCTCAAAAGCAATGGTTGCATGGCTGCCTGTGGGACGACCCCGTACAGGAACCGGAAACTGTTGTCTTCTGCTCGGCGCGACAGGGAGTTCCGGTATAAAAGAACGCTGCCCAGGGGTACAACAATACATTTGTTTAATCAGTCATTGTTAATCGCATATTCATTTAGTGATACAAAGATTAATTAGCAAACGTTATTGTCTTATCCCTGGGCAGGCTCCTTTTATACTGGAATTTAATGAATGGCAAAACAATTATTACTTGGGCTTCCTGTGGAAGGCCCAAGTCTAAGATTACAGACGGTTTTTCTTCGTCGTCATGTTTCTACGCCAAATCTGCAAGTGGTCACCATAGCGCATGCGCATGCTAATCTTCTCTGTATCGTTCCAATTTTTGAGTATACAGAAGTTGTGGTCAGCAGCTTATCAACGAAATTCAAGATGGCAAACGTACGTAACGATAAATCAAATCACCAGCAGCATTCAAAAAGGATTTTGCCGTGCTCCCTTGCTCGAGCCAGTCGAGTCGTTCATTAATACTGCTTGGTAAATATGCAAATATCCTAGAGAATACTTTTTGGCCTTGCAATTCTGTCTGAAAGTGTATTTCTAACAGATGTCTGTGGCTTAGTAAGAACTCGATCGTAATTTTATTGAGTTTGTGAAATCGTTTCTTGCAAGGTAATCGAAATGTGCTTCGCCAGCTGTCAGCTAGGAGTGTGAGTGTTGAAGCTAATTACGTATGTATGCTCTACTGAGTCACGCAACGAGTGACTTAAATTCTGCAAGTAATACATGTAGGCTAAAACTACTTCTGTATGATGATACAAGCTATTAGGTTTCACATTTAAAATCTATCAAAACAGCTTTATTAAGAAGCCCAAGTTCACGCTAGTAGAGCGTCTAGTTGTTGCTAACAATTCCTGATAGCTTGACCTCATTACACTGAGTATCTATTCCCTTTGTTGGATCACGTGCTTCATGGTATTAAATTATGGTTTACTGTGAAGTGAATGTCGTAGTGGCTGAAGTTGTCTGCCAATTCACTGCCAATTCGTGATCTGCCAATTCGGCCAACTGAAATTGTCTGCCAATTCAAAATAAACGTTTTGAATCACATAATGACTCCAGAAATAATTAGTTAGACGTATATAATGATTGTCTGTTCACATAAGGTTCAGCCGGCCGTTTAACGAACATTTTGTTATGTTAAAAAGACCTTCAATACGACGAATATTTCTCTTTTACTGAAGCGAATAACTCGTCACGTGATTTTTCAATTCTCCCAAACTTGGTACCATCTTAAAGCTAACCATCCCCTCGGGTCATCTCAACGACAAATACATTCATCTCAACGGGTTTTCAATGTGGAAAAGAGTAAGAAACTATACGAACGAGTGAATATAACTGTACTTCCGGTTGCGAATAACTCGTCACGTGATTTTTCAATTCTCCCAAACTTGGTACCATCTTAAAGATAACCATCCCCTCGGGTCATCTCAACGACAAATACATTCATCTCAACGGGTTTTCAATGTGGAAAAGAGTAAGAAACTATACGAACGAGTGAATATAACTGTACTTCCGGTTGCGAATAACTCTCGTCACGTGATTTTTCAATTCTCCCAAACTTGGTACCATCTTAAAGATAACCATCCCCTCGGATCATCTCAACGACAAATACATTCATCTCAACGGGTTTTCAATGTGGAAAAGAGTAAGAAACTATACGGACGAGCGAATATAACTGTACTTCCGGTTGGGAATAACTCGTCACGTGATTTTTCAATTCTCCCAAACTTGGTACCATCTTAAAGCTAACCATCCCCTCGGGTCATTTCAACGACAAATACATTCATCTCAACGGGTTTTTCAACGTGGAAAAGAGTAAGAAACTATACGAACGAGTGAATATAACTGTACTTCCGGTTGCGAATTATTTTCGTTTGAATAGTGTAAACCAGAGGTTTGTGGATTTTTTATATCAGAGGTTTATTTACGTATTCAGTGGATATCATATCGTCTGGTTTAATATGATACACGCCTAACAATTTTCGTTGTACATTTTTACAATTCCTGTTTATTACATGTCTTATTTCCCTTTGAACTTCTCTAAATCTTCAATGATGATCCACCCTGGCTTCCTATCTAAGAAAGGAATCATGGTTTTAAAATTTTTCTGGGATGAATTTGTTTTCTTCGTTTTCTGGGTTCTGGCTCTTTTTCTTCGATCCTGCGTTTTTTAAAGACTCTTGATGTGGCTTCATCTTTAGTGATCGCCTCACGCTTCATTACAAGTTGGGTCAGGAGCTCGGGTAAAAGAATGGCGCTAATCATTTCTGTAAAGGTCTTAACACCATACATGTTCTTGAAGGTGTATTTCTCGAATGTACAATCAAATAATCCTCGCTTATTAACTGGTATTCTTGTTACGAAACTGGAAATCAACTGTTCCAAAATTACATAATACTCCTCACCAAAGAAAGAGTACAACGCTTTAAATTCATTTTTCTGAATTCCTAAAAATTGACCTCTGGGAAGGATCTGTGATGCCCTAAGGCGCTCATGTACACTGGTATTAGCTGTCGGTGTGTCTACCAATCTTTTCAGATAGGGCACTTGATCCTCGATGAATCGCAACAACTCCTTATCTATTTCTTCTTCTTTTGATTCGTCTTGTGTGTTGTCTTCAGCAACAACCTCAACATCTTCCTTGTCACCCTCGTCATCTTCAACATCTTCCTTTTCACCCTCGTCATGCTCATCTTCAACATCTTCCTTTTCACCCTCGTCATCTTCAACATCTTCCATGTTGTCAACTTCAATAACCTCACCCGCAACAACATCAACATGGACATCATTTGCGGCCTGTACATCCAAATTCTGTATCTACGAAAATGAAGAGTAACCAATGAATTCGTGAAACCATTCTCAGATTAAGGTGAAATGAAAACGACACGAAAATGAAAATGGCATTTCATTATATTACCTCCCCTGTTTTCTTTGTAGAGCGTATACTGTCTCTGCGGGAAGGTGACGTAGACGGAGAGTATACCTTTGGTTTCTAGTTTATATAAAAATGAAATATCAGTTGATGGTGAGTAATATATCGAGACTACTAAAAAATCAGATATTTTGCAATAACCGAGTTCGATAATTGTTGTATATATCCATGCTACTGCGTTACTGCTTGAAGTTTAAGTTCAGTATTTAATCTATAGTATACTCACTCTCAATTTTGAGCGCCTCCTAAAATTCATGCGTTGCCGCAGTCTCTCCTTCTTTGAGGTATCTTTGATGACAACTGCTGCTGCTGTCAATATAATGTTATAAGTATTTTTTTAAGCATTCCTATTATTTACAGTTTTTCATTATTACGACAGATGTTTCCCTCACTGACCTATTTCTCCATGAGGGCAGAACGGAACGTTGCTCTTGGCAATGAGTCTTGCAGTGTTTTTCTGTCTATAACAATATTCAGAAAGAAAAACAAAATATGCTGAAACTGATCATGAAAGTAGTTTGCAACAATCTAAAATATGACATGTATCATGGCCAAAACTGTTTCAATATGTTTGCTACGAGGAAGCATACAGTCATACTACCGCAACACAAAGTTGTTAGTATTTTCGAAAGCTAAAATTAGTTACGCATATAATGCAGCGCATTTTTTTAAACTTACCCTAAGTGACCAACGAGGATCTCATATGCCATCTGAATCCGTAATTTGCTAATGTCTGCCTGTTCATGTAAAAATGTATTCTCTCTTTTTTAATATTTCGTTCGGTCTTTCCCGGGTTTTTCCCCGCTTTTCACAGCGGAAGACCGAGCGCAATGAATTCCAGAGAGTACTCATTTTGCAATCAATTTGAGTTGTAACATACCTTAGTGAAATCAAAACTTCCTCCAAGCATTATGCACAGTGCATACTGTCAGTAAATAAAACAATAACTTTACATAGCAATTGTCAGATTTTCATGCATGTTTGTACGAATAATATAAAATAGTGGACTAGATTACAACTGGATTGCAACTCACCATGCACAAAAAAACTCCGCAGTCATTTGTTGTTTCTTGGATTGGCAATTCTCTTTCCTTTGGTTTAAAAAATACGAAAATTGTGGAAATTGCGAGTAATGCCAAAATACTCTATGTATGTTATCTTCTACATATTTCTTGCATTACTACTTTATGGGGTTTATTCTAATCTGTCACAACTTTTTTTTTATATTTGAACGTACATTGTATTGTTATCTCTCGATATTTTAGTCAGTTCTATGCTTTCCCACTTTTTGTATTTATTTTGTATCTGGCAAATTCATTAAACTAAACTGAAAACATATCAAACGCTTATTTATCACAAATAAACATTTATGAATGTACACCTTACCGTCAATTTTTCAAATGTCCAGTCATTCCAGGTGTTTTCCTCCCCCTGTTTTCCGAATCTGTATCCATGGACAAAATACAAAACCATTAACTATTTGTTTCGCCCTTGAATCAAAATATTTGATATGACTGCACAATAAATAGTCCATTACCGGGCCACACGAAAAGTTTCCTCGAGTTCTAAACCAAGTCCCAATGGGTCAAGGTACACCATCCGTTTCTCTTGACAGCAAATATACTGAAAATATAATTAAATAATAATAATAATAATGATAATAATAATAATGATAATAATTAATAATAATAATAATACGATGATAATAATATTAATAATAATAATAATAATAATAATAATAATAATAATAATAATAATAATAATAATAATAATAATAATAATAATAATAATAATAATAATAATAATAATAATAACAATAATGATAATAAATAATAATAATATTAACAACAATAATAATAACAATAATGATAATAAATAATAATAATAATAATAATAATATTCATTTAATAATAAAGACTAGCGATAAGAAAGAACGACGTTTCGATGTCAACATGACATTTTATAATAATTTTATAATTAATAATATTAACAACATTAATAATTATAATTATATTGATAATAATAATGATAATAAATAATAATAATAATAAAGCCAGAGAAGTTCAATATGTAGCACTGAATCATTCTCTCGACAAAGGTAGAGGACGTACGCGTAAATACTTCAGCTGCAGACTAGAACCCAGTCGTTACTTACCGTGGAAAGGGAAGAAAACGGAGCGGAAGTCGCAAAACCGGAACGGAAAGAGCGCAAAGACGATTGGTTTCTTACTCTTCCACGTTGAAAACCCGTTGAGATGAATGTATTTGTCGTTGAGATGACCCGAGGGGATGGTTAGCTTTAAGATGGTACCAAGTTTGGGAATATTGAAAAATCACGTGACGAGCTATTCGCTTCAGTAAAAGAGAAATTTTCGTCGTATTGAAGGTCTTTTTAACATAACAAAATGTACAAAATGTTCGCAAAACGGCCGGCTGAAACAGACAATCATTATATACATCTAAATAATTATTTCTGGAGTCAGTATGTAATTCAAAACGTTTATTTTGAATTGGCAGACAATTTCAGTCGGACCAATTGGCAGATCACGAATTGGCAGTGAATTGGCAGACAACTTCAGCCAAGTCGTAGAGTGAACTGCAAAGTTGAAATCTTCATCCGAGGTAAGTTGTCGACTGTTTCATTAGCTGGGTATTTTCTCGTTTCCTTCGTAATACCGATACCTGGGTAGCTTGCTCTTGTGTAGTCTCCGCAGCAGCAATTTTTAGTGAGACTCTTGTGAAGAATAATTTAATAACTCCCTAATTTCATGTTGCCATTTACAATTCTCATTTGCGTTTACAATATCTACGAACTACAGAAGAAATAGCGATTCTAATCTATTCAAGTTATTTGAACTTCTGTTTCCAGGCTGAACCGAAAACTGTTGCCTCGTTCTACTCGCTCGTTTTTTTTTTGACACGAAGTGCCATTATAAGGCTAGGGCCAAACGTCGAACCTGTCATGTGCCGTACCCAATTACTCTCATGCGCAACGCCGCTGAACGGCTCAATGACTCCGACGACGCTACGAACAGGCCGAATGTAGTGCGAATGAGAGCGAATGTAAATATGCTTACGTATACGCATGTCCTTGCATGCTCGATTGGTCTTCGGTCGAGCACATGCTTTGAGGTCTTGTCGAGGAAATATTGTGTAAGCTTGTCGTTGTAAAGCCATGAATGCTACCAAGTCTAATATGCTCACTCCACATACAAACGCACACGACTTCGTGGTAAATCCACGTAACATAAAGATCTCGTTATGCCACGTAGCTCTGTAACTGATAGCTAGTCCGAAAGCTAGGTCATTGCCATTATAAACCTTTGGTTGATTGTTTAAACAACATATTTACTTCATATTTGTTTGTTTGTTTAGTTATTTATAACTATAGCCTTTGTTTTGTGGTTTTTGATTACTTGGGTTTCCTGTGGAAGGCCGAAGTCTAAAAATGCAGACCGTTCTTCGTCGTCTTTGGCCTCAAATCGCAAATTGGGTTCTAATGCGCATGCCCCCTGCGCCGGCCGCTGAGCGGATGACCCAATGATCACAAGATTTCTTCGCTTTCAAGTACCGGATTATTCGAGGTACAATTTGGTTGAAAGACGATCTCAAAGCACAAACTAAGGGGGAAATAGTTGACCTTACCGTTTCTGGAGGTATTTTGCCGATACAAATGGAAAACCCGGCATCAGTTTCTGGCGACGATTGACTCTTCGGTTTGCGGTTGCCGAGTGATGAAACGAAGTTCTTGCCATGAAAAAAATCACCGAAGGCTCTAGAATTATTTTGTGTATGAAGAAGAAAACAACTTGAAATCCGTCGTGTTGGAACCACGAGGTGATCATGAAAGACTTTGTGATTTGATTCACTGTTTGTATTGTATTTATGACTAGCGATGTAAAAATACAAGAAGATACCGTAAACTTGAGGTGTTAGTTTAAATTTAATATATATAACTGCTTCAATTTATATTTTTTACATCAACATATCCAAAGAATTGTGTAAGTAATAGACTAAAACTACTAGTACTTCTCTCCCCGGGACTTCTGTATGACGAGTGGCAAATAAATGTTTAGGTTTTACATAAAAATAGCTTTATTATGAAGCCCAAGTTTACGCTTGTAGAGCGTGTACTTTAATTTAGTCGCGCGGGCTCATCAATTTCTGACCAAACTGAAAGTGACTCTGAAATAAAGTCATTCAGTTCCAGCTACAAAAATGGCCGTTTAAAAATATGTGCTACGCGACCACGCATAAATGAGCCCGCGCGCGCTTTTGCAAAAACCGCAAAAACGTCGGCTCCTCAGGAAGCACAGTTTCTGCCGTGCTCCCTTGGCTCTCTCAGACTTTCTCAGTTTGTGCAAAAGCTCGGCTGTATCAAAAATTAGATAAAAAGTGGAAGAAACACGTACTCTATTTGTAATTTTTTTAATCTTGAAAGCTAGCCAATCAGAAAGCCCTTCATTCATTTTTTGTTGAGAAGTCTCGTGGCCTGGTAACTCAACTGTCTAGGGTCCAGCAGTTTTACATACATACATACATACATACATACATACATACATACATACATACATACAGTCACTCGAGGACGCGGCAAGACGGTAAGTACTTAGTTTTCAATCCTGTCTAAAGCAATCACAGGCTTATTCAAACCGCCCCAATAGTCCCACGGGAGATGATTTAATGATATACAAGACTATATAACAAGAGTCCTGTAATTAACATATTGTAGTTGACCAAACCAGCGGGACGAACAACGTCGAACCTTTTACCTTCCGCAATATGCTCACTCCTGGCCGTCCTTCGTCAACCATGCGGTTGCCGAGTACTCGTGTTACGGTAGTATTATATCTTGTTTGGGCCGTACGTTCGTTCGAAATTTAATGGTTTAAAGTTCTTCTATTTTGTGTCAGTTCACAGGGGCTTTGCTGTTGGATAACTCATTTCGTACGACGTTGGCAACTGTACCGCCACCAGTTCATGTTTCGATACTTGCTTTACTCTTCTCAGCATAGCCACACGGTACAGTTACACGCCCTTCCTGACTAAGTCTACATGCTACCTTTTTCGCTGGTTTAGTCGTGTTCTTCGCTTTAGCAACTAGTGCACGTGTCAGGATAGAATTTGTGTGCTTCGGGAAGACGTAGACGTAGGTCAGTGTCCCTTACTATGTGCGCGGCTATTCGGGTTTTATTGCATCGGTATTATTCGTGCTTTTCATCCAGTTCCAGTAGTGGTTGCTATTCTATCGTTAGTTTGTATTCGGTCCGCTAATTAGTCATTTTATTGCACGGGTATTCTTGCCCTTCGCTCGTTTTAGGGTTTTGGCTTCTTGGCCGGACCGGCACAGGTTTCTCTTCGGTCTTTAGTCAGTCTTGTCGGATGTGCTCGGTCAGCTTTCTATAGCAGTCTCGGTTTTGACTTATCACACGGTAATATATTCTTAGCAGGTTTCCGACTTCAGGAATTATATGTAGGTGTTTTATTTCCTCTAGTAATTTTTCTTCGAATTTGCATAGGTATGTCGTTGTATTTTCGTGGTATGTCACCTCTATGCATCGCCGGTTGGTTCAATTTTTAGTCAGTATTCTTGTTGGAGCCTGTTTCGCAAGGGTTAACATCGGTGTGCAGGCTGAATGTAAGGGGAAAGGCACTACTGCAGGAAAGACACCTCAGAGATGCTGGATTTCGAATCGCAGTCTACACGGACAGCTTCGCAGGACGCTTACTGTTTTCTCACTCATGACCGTCCAACGTGAGCCATGTGTTTTGCCAAGCACCGACAGGTATATCTTGATTTGGACAGCTCGGGGGAAAGTAATGGTTAATATTGCTTTATTTTTCGTGTCAGGTTGCAGGAACTCTGGCCGTCCAACGTGAACGTTAACCATGTGCTTTCCTAGGACTAGCTTCGCCCGGCGCGGTAGTATACTGCAGTGTGGGACCACTGCTCGGGCGAAATTTAATACCGTTTAAATTGATCTATTTTCGTATCAGGTTGTAGTATAGGAAGCTTTCTTGTTGTCATCGTGCCAGTTCATCGACTGGTTGCTCACTCCTGGCCGTCCAACGTGAACCAAATGCAATATTAATGTGCGGATGTGCTTACCAAGTACTATAGAGCCTTACGGTAGTATGTTTTGCATGTGTTGGCCCTCTCGGGCGAAAATGGTTAACATTGTTCTATTTTCGTGTCAGGTTTGCTGGAACTCTTTGTCCGTAGCACTCCTGGTCGTCCAACGTCAACCATGTGCTTGGAAATTTATTTAAGTTTGGGCCTCTCGGGCCGGGCACAGACACTGAACTGGGTTCAGGTGCCGTTAGTGGTGTGTTTGGCGTATAGCTGGCAGTCGGTGCTCAGCCAAATTATTTAGTTTGGTCCTCTCGGGCCGGGCACAGATACTGACAGATACTGAACTGGTTCAGGTGCCGGTAGGTGTGTTTGGCGTATAGCTGGCAGTCGGTGCTCAGCCAAATTATTGTAGTTTGGCGTATAGGGCCTCTCGGGCCAGGCACAGATACTGAACTGGGTTCAGGTGCCGTTAGTGGTGTGTTTGGCGTATAGCTGGCAGTCGGTGCTCAGCCAAATTATTTAGTTTGGGCCTCTCGGGGGCCAGGCACAGATACTGAACTGGGTTCAGGTGCCGTTAGTGGTGTGTTTGGCGTATAGCTGGCAGTCGGTGCTCAGCCAAATTATTTAGTTTTTGGGCCTCTCGGGCCAGGCACGGATACTGAACTGCCAGGTCAGGTGCCGGTAGGTGTGTTTGGCGTATAGCTGGCAGTCGGTGCTCAGCCAAATTATTGTAGTTTGGGCCTCTCGGGCCAGGCACAGATACTGAACTGGGTTCAGGTGCCGTTAGTGGTGTGTTTGGCGTATAGCTGGCAGTCGGTGCTCAGCCAAATTATTTAGTTTGGGCCTCTCGGGCCAGGCACAGATACTGAACTGGGTTCAGGTGCCGTTAGTGGTGTGTTTTTGGCGTATAGCTGGCAGTCGGTGCTGCAGCCAAATTATTTAGTTTGGGCCTCTCGGGCCAGGCACAGATACTGAACTGGGTTCAGGTGCCGGTAGGTGTGTTTGGCGTATAGCTGGCATTCGGTGTTCAGCCAAATCTATCTAAGTTGGGCCTTTCGGCCGGGCACAGATACCAGCTAGTGTTGTTTGGCGGTAGCTGAATTGAATTGTCTAGGTGAACGCCACGGGCTAATTTCGTGTGTTCAGTTGGTGGCTTTGTTCAATTCCGCGAATCCCTTTGGCCCGGGTCGACGCACTTGTGAGGTTTGGAGGTACGAAATCTCTCGCACGTGTTGATAGGTGTGACCAGCTCGCACTCGAGAATATTTTGGCCGGGGACTTTCCGGAATGTGCCTTTTGTTATGCTGTGGTAAGGTCCTTTGTTGGTTAACATGCCCGGGGCTATCTAAAGCCCTTTGTGCCCGATCCTTGCGATTGCGCCGTGGACTGTTAACCACCATTGGCCCCTCCCTCAGTGTTTGGAAACACGAGTCACTGAAAGCTGGCTGGCGCGTTGCCGAATGCGTGTATAAGGTGTTACAATATGCCCCATATATATGAAATAAGGAAAGGGAACTAAGTGAAAGGAAATCAAAGAAATAGAAGAGTGAAAAGATGATAAGTACACGAAAAAGAGAGACGAGAAAGAAACCAGCCAGTATGACCGTAAGATTAGATGTGAAGGGAGGGACCAATGGTGGTCAGAAGTGAACGGCATGCAAATAATGGATGACCGTGGATCAAGTGGTAAAACAAAAAACCTGAATCAACAAATCAGTCTTGGAAGAAGGATTTTTGAGTAGTGGGGGAGGAAGATGCGAAGAAGGGATTGGAATAAGGATTGGAAATAAGGATTGGGTGTGAGGATTGGGAGTAAGGGATAGAGATTGAGAAACAAGGATTGTAAATAAGGATTGGGTGTGAGGATTGGGAGTAAGGGATAAAGTTTGAGGTTTGGGGAATGGGGGAATAATTTACTACGGAATCATGTTGGGGACGTGAATTGGAAAGAGAGGGCAGAACGTCGGAACGAACGGATCCATGGTAATTGTTCCAACCGCTGGAACAATGGATCTTAATCATTCCCCATTCTTAATCATCGATCCGTGGGACAATGGCGGTTTGGATATACTACTATTCAAACCGCCCCAATAGTCCCACGGGAGATGATTTAATGATATACAAGACTATATAACAAGAGTCCTGTAATTAACATATTGTAGTTGACCAAACCAGCGGGACGAACAACGTCGAACCTGACACTTCCGGCACGCGAGGGGGCGGGTGGGGTGGACACAGCTGTTGTTTCAGCCAGGCAGGAGGTGGACATGCCTTGGGACCACAGGCCAGCTACTCTTTCGTAAATGTTTTACGTGGTGTCCAGCAAATATTCTGGGTGCGGCTACAATTTTGTCTTCCCTCCCACCCTCCCTAACGACCGTCTCGGCAGCCTTTGTCCCTCCGGATCCATTTCCATTGTTCCAACCGCTGGAACAATGGATCTTAATCATTCCCCATTCTTAATCATCGATCCGTGGGACAATGGCGGTTTGGATATACTACGATTCACGTTCAATTAAAGCCGGGCTGCCTGTGCTTAAGACACAAGCAACAAGGAAATAGAATTAAATTGGATCCCTGTGCTCAGTATGCCTGCGTCAGGCCAAGCGGAGCACGGGGATGGTAATTATAATAACAACACAAGACCCTGGTAGCAGGATTCACTCGTGCCCTGGTGGTATTGTATCACTGTTGTATTGTACTGTACTCTAGTGGCAGCCGTTACTAAACTCAGGGCTGGTCTCAGGATGCACTCAATTTAGTGACATGAACTATGTGGTTCTAATTGTGAACATTTTTGCACTTAATGATATTTCTCGTCAACATATGGTACAATTATCCTGAACCTTTACTATGAATTAGCTCTACACTTCAGCTAACATGTGATTAAGTTTCGTTGTATTTATTATTGAACTTTTTTAACTATATTTTATTATATCATGTCCGTTGGTGGTTCTAATTGTGAACAGGTGTTTGTAATTGTGAACACTTTTGGCTGCTTTTTAATAGTTTATTAAATCATGTGTATTATTCTCGATTTCTAGCCTTGTAATTCGATGTACAAGTTCCAAGTTGTCTTAAAACAATATTTATGTTCGTGTTATTTCGATACGAATGATAGAGAAATGAATTCAGACGGCAACGCTAAATTTCTGACGTGTTCGCATGTTAATGTTCATTGATGCATGCCGTTCATCACGCTCATGCAAGAGAGTACCGAAGTGTGACGTGATCACGAAAACAATAA
Source organism: Actinostola sp. cb2023 (assembly GCA_033675265.1). Classification (NCBI taxonomy): domain Eukaryota; kingdom Metazoa; phylum Cnidaria; class Anthozoa; order Actiniaria; family Actinostolidae; genus Actinostola; species Actinostola sp. cb2023. Next base: position 126,002 of record JAUJYZ010000430.1, read on the forward strand.
TGTTCGCTTTATCAACTTTCGATCCCCGATTTCGAAAGAACATCCATAAAGAAGCTTACATGCCAAATTTGAGAGCAATCGGTTAAATAGCGGCTGAGATATGGCCAGTTATTCAATTATATAATTTCCCCACACAAATCACTGTAATTTCGACCTGGATCATAACTTTATGATCACTTTTTATACATACAGTCAACTCTCTCCGCTAACGGACACTCTCGTAAGCGGACAGCTCTACTTACGGACACCTTTTCAAATCCCCGTTTTACCTTCCAGTCAAACTCTGTATTTACACATTCCCGTAAGCGGACACTCTCTCGTAAGCGGACGAGGACACTTTTGAAAATGAAAATTGGATTTTTCTTTTGTTTACGCTCTCTCGTAAGCGGACACACCATATAATAATGGACTTTCGGCAATGGAATTTGTCTTTAATTTGCAATAAATCAACAAAAATATGACCTTTTACAGAGAGCAACAGAACAGTGGGGATCGGTTTTGTCAAATCTCCATTTGTTCGCGGGGAAGCAAGGTGTACGGTTCAGTTGCTATTTTTCTCTACCGATTAAAACGTAATTAACTCTCCCGTAAGCGGACATTCACCCTATTTTTCTCTGGTGTCCGCTTACGGGAATAGTTCTCATAAGCGGACAGCTCTACTAACGGACACTTTTTTCAATTCCCGAGGGTGTCCGCTTACGAGAGAGTTGACTGTATTTCCTTCTCGACATCTGCTATTGTACCAGTGTGGGTACATTAGCGGTAATTTTACTCTATATCTCAAGAACTACATATGTTATGAAGTGCCAGGTTATGCGTGAGCATATGCGTGTTTACAATTATGTGCACATCGCAAAAACACGCACAATTTTTCATTCCGATGCGACTCGCTCATTTTCAACACTTTTCTAAATATTGTTTTGTAAACAAGAGTGTAATTATTTACCTTTTAGCTCATATAAAGCAAACTCCAAACTTTGCGTTTTTAGAAAGAAAATATGCGAACTTTGCCACTCGGAATCTTAAAGGCGCGCTTAAAATTCGAATTTGTAAACAACAGCCGTCAGCTTACTTTGAATCAAAGTTGAATTTCTCACGGAATAAATGTCAGGAAGCCCAAAATAGCATTGAATGATTGAAAATAAATCAATATTTGCTCGGGTAAAATCTTTTGGGATCCCTATGGGATTGTAAATTTCGAAGGCCGCGTGTCGCGTTTGTATACGAGTTTGATTTTCGCTTCTAGAAAGCATCCCTTTTCTACCTTGTTCTTCAAATACTTGTTAGGAGCAATTATTACTTGCTACAAATTCTTCGTGTGCAACCAAATTTCGAAATATTATTTCCTTTGCCAAATAAAATAAAATGCTTATGAGCTTGTAGAACTATCAAAATAACACCTCTGGGGCAAATTTTGGAGCACTAGAGCATTTCTTTACCAAGTTATGGGCGAACGAAGTTTCCAAATATTTGGTGTGTAAATAAATGTATGGCGGCGCCATGTTGGATGATAAGCTGATGTCCTCCAACATGGCGGCCAAGATTTCAAAAATTAAATTCAAGCTTAGAGTTGATAAACATCACTTAGTTTCACTATAAATAGAACTTCTAAACATGTAGAAAACTAAAATCAATGAATTTGGTACAAATTTGTTGGTTTCCACGACTTTTCAGAGACGTGGCGGCAGCCGTTTGGTAAGAGTGACGTTGCGTGACACAATTCAAACTTCGTTAACCCGGACACAAAACATCGAGCCCATCTGAAAATTTCTACAATGATTCATATTACAATTCCCTAAAGCACTGCAAAGAATCAAGTTGATAGGATTTATAACTAAATTTTAGTATTAATTTTTGTGGTATGTGACGTCACGCACACGAAGAATATAGATTGATAATTATTTGAGGGTTTGAGGCGTATTTAATTATTTTAGTAGGTTTCCGCGGGTCGGTTGGATTTCTAGTTGTCGTCCGGCTGAACTCAAAGACGTAGCACAGCAAGAACACATGACATGGACATAAGTTAACTTGCTTGAAAATAATAAAAAGCAATAAATAATGACAATCAATACACAAACACAATAATGCAAATTTCAAGTCCAATTAATATTCAAGTATAGATATAAATAGCATACTGTATATATAATTGGCTCGTCAGTCTCTAAGTTCCGGCCGGGCAAGTTCGTTGCTTCAGTTTCAACTGACTTCTGGATCGGATTTCGGCCGATTTCAGTCATCTCGGTTTGTTATGCTTCAGTTTAACTTCAAGTTTGTATAACTGATAAAGGCTTTCAAGGCTTCCATCTTATGTGTCTCTGTTTCAGTTCGCGAATATCTGCATGTTGACATCGAGCGAAGAGTCGCCACGCCTAGACCTCGTGGTGACCGTGAGAGATCTTCTCGTCTTCACATGAAGAGCCTTCGAATCCCCAGTCCAAAATAGCCGTCTTCTTCAAACCGGATATTGCGCAACTTTGCAGATTTCTGACACTGAAAAAAAAATACTGGGCACGAGTAAAAATGGCGGTTAGCTATCGACAACAAACAGCAGTCTCTCGCGCTCTCTTGGTCATGCAGGCCTGTTTTCATAATTATGACATAATACGTCACGCTATTCCTGCTTGATATTTTGAAAACGTGTTGTAAATTTGCATATGAAGCACTTTTTACTGCACTTTGTAAAGCTAGTAGAGTGCAAACCATATGTCCGTGAAACAGTACTAACTAGTTAGTACTAAATAGCACTGATGAAACAATAGAAAACAATAGAGATAACACTATTTAGTACTATTTAGTAATTGTACTATTTCATGGACATATGGTTTGCACTCTACTTTGGACATTATTATTTGTACTGTAGATCATTGTGAAGATGTGGTAATTAACAGCTACTTCCCAAATCTAGGTTATCAGGATTCATACATTTCTGCAGTTCAGTTGCTACTTGTCCATGATGATGATGATGAAGACTCATCAAACTCCTGATACTTACTAATTCTGATATGCTCTTTCTTGTGATGGGGTTCATTTCTTAATTAGATTAATTCTAAAAACTCGTTCCCAGTCCTTTACTCGTTTCCAAAGTGGCTATCTACGTAGAGGGACTAAAGCCGCATCTACACGAACAAGTTTTCCTTGACAAGGAAAATTTGCTCGTGTAGATTCGGCTTAAAGGGCATCAAAGACGGAATTGACGACGACTACGTCAGAGAAACAATAGCGCTAATTACAACATTCAATAACTTCTTGTTGGAATGTATCGGAAATGAACTCGATTTGCATAGGCAGCCCAACCATTGCTTTTGAGGCTACTAAATAATCAAATAAAATGATATTTGCGTCTTTTTGATGGGTTTCCTGTGGTAGAGCGCGCGCGCGATACGTATTATATTGGGTTCCCTGTGCATAGAAATGTATAATGTTGGGATCCCTGTGTACGACCTGCGGGACGCGCCCGCAGCAATGTGTATGTACTGCGGGACGCGCGGGGTGTGCACAGGAAGCCCAACATAGGACATTACTCAGCACAGGGAACTCAACCTTACGTATTGCGCGCGTGCGCTCTACCACAGGAAACCCATCAAAAAAGACGCAAATATCATTTTATTTGATTATTTAGTAGCCTCAAAAGCAATGGTTTGACAATGATTTGGTCTAATTTTAGGTGTTCTGTGCAAAGCTACAACGTGAAATGCCTGTGTTTAACGTTGCAAAGAGAACGAGAACGTCAGTTCGTTATTTGTGCAGATAGTTGTTTTCAGTCAACCGGACCACATAAGTGAAAGATGGCGCAAATTTAGTGAAAACGTGGAAAATGAAACAATTATGAAAATAATAAACAACTGAAACACTTTCTTCGAACTTCGTCGTCCTATCTAGCTAGACGTCGTTCCAGTGCTTTAAACACGAAGTTCCGGTATAAAAGGACGCTGTCCAGGGGTACAACAATTGCATGAAGAGGGATAAGCAAATGTTTATTGTACCCCTGGGCAGCTTATGGATATGGCAAGCATAATGTGGGAGGTTTCTTGGTGTTGCAGAACACCAGATGACGTTAGACAATGAACACAAAGAACGAGAAGAATGAACTTGAACCAAAACAATACCCTGCATACAAAGAAACCTAACCAAGAATACAATGCAGACTGTAGCACCAAGAAACACCCATAATGTGACAAAACTATTATGTATAGATTTATTCCTAGCATGCTCGAGGATCGGAACGCGGACAAAAACCGCTGGATCCTCGAGCATGTATTCCTAGGAGACTGAAATCACAACAGCGTAGCGGACATATAATTGTGAATACAAAGGACACTTTGTTGAACAGATGAATGAATTCAGTCGAATGTTTGAAGCAATTGTGCCACGAGCTCATTTTAGCACAAGCGTTTTGCAAAGTAGCTGTCTTGCTTTTCTTCCTTCCAGATTGTTGTCGGTGGAATGGCTGCGATATTTCAGGTAAACAAATAAGAGAAAATATGGGCCAGTAAACGGGTCTAAATTTAGGTCATTAAACAAGACGAATCGTTAGCAGTATCTAGTTATTTCAAGACCACATCAGCGATTCATGCTGCATCAAACTAATCATGAATAAATAAACGCAATTGAATTGAATTGAATCGACCTTCCTGGAGTTGGGAACTGAACTATGATGTACCGACAACTTTTCAGAGCACACATGCTACGAGGTCTTTCACTAGAATATTATGAAGCGGACGAATTTGAAATTATGCCGAATGCGGAAGTTTTGTATTCGGATAAACTTTCGGTAACTCCAACGCTTTCTTTAAAAGCTTTCCAGTGAATATACCTTTATATTAGGAAAACATATTGCTTATTGTTTGAGTATGAGTACGAAAATATAATAGAACTCTATATAACAAGCTTTGTAAGACTAGGTCGGTAGTTCTTTAATATTACTGATTACGGGAACCGGCTTTCTGGATTCGGCAGCTCGTTCATTGATCTTTGTACCAAAGTTGCTAATTAAAAAGTACATTGTACAAGTATGTAAGAAATCGTACAACACAAGTGAAGACAGAAGCATATTAACCATGTTTTCCTAAAGTTATATTCACTGGTTGAACACTATTCTAATAGAGTGGTTTTCATAAACCCCATTCTCGAGGATCCAGCGGTTTTTGTACGCGCTCCGAAGTCACCCGGCGCGGACAAAAACCGCTGGATCCTCGAGCATGCATAAACCCGTGAAACAAATCGTATTAGCCATAAACACACAAAAGAAAACAATGGAATTACGGAGTAATAAAGCGTATTACGCTAACATGTATATTTCACGGGTTTATGAAAACCACTCTAAAGCTCTGAAATTACTGAAAGTTCGCCTGAATAAAACTTACGTCCGCGAACTATGCCGTGTTGTTTTCCGCATTCAGAATAATGCCAAATTCGTTGGCTTCATAGAGTAATTTGGATGGAGTCTTTCGTATGAGTGGGAAACCTACGGCACGGAGCTATATATAGGAATTATTTTTATATTAACAAATTTACATGGTATTATATTTATATCTACTTGTAAAATAAGTTGAGAAAATATTGTGGTACAAAATAAACTAATGTATGTTACCGGTCACGGTACGATGATCAGGGACATCTATTCAACCAATCACAGCGCGTAAAATCATTGTTCAACCAATCAGAATGCTTGGTCACGGCACGGCACGGCACGAACCGTACCGTAACTACTTCCCACTCATACGAAAACGACTCTCATATAATAAAAACCTTGGAAATTGGACAGTATTACACTTTATAAAATAATTTAGATATAACGCGCGCTCTCATTGGTCAAAACACCGTTTTAGATGAGAGTATATAAACACGCTACGTCATGACCTTGAACGACCTTGAAGCGATGCAGTGGATTTGATCGACACCAAATATTTGTTTTTCTGCTGTTAAACATGTTTTATTTAATAAACATATTTTCAACGAAAGCCATATAATTAGTTTTTCTTGTTTTCTCAAGTTCAAGTTCTATCTAGATGTGATTTTGCTGTTTTGAAACTGAAAACTTGCAAGAATTGAGTTTTAAATACACCAAAAACTGGCGACGAATCGTCCACTTTTGTCGACAAATCACAATATAAACGAAGAGAACTAAATAATCTAACTGCTCAGTTTTCTCAATCACATACTAACCGTTCTATGAGTTCTATAGTTTGTCAAGTCAGTTAACGACTGAAAATACCAAGCAACGATAGCCGTATTTAATATAAACTTACTCACAAAACAGAGCGATTCTTGTAGCTACAATTCTTAATTGACAAGCTGTTCGCCGGACAATATCTCTAGTAAAATATATCAAAGAGAAAAAATATTGTCAAATGTCTCAAAAACGTCCATCGTGTATACATTCTTGTCGAGAAAAACGCTGAAAAGATTTAAAAATACGACAAAACTGTGGATATTTGGCTACCTGACTTCGTGCTCATTCATCTAGTTGTCAAATATTTCGGCAAAAAGTTGGCGATTCGTCTTCATTAGCTCAGCTTTTCTTCGTTTTTCGTATTTACAGGATACACAAACTGATAAAGGAAGCCGTAAGAAGCATTCTTCTTTAATTTTCTGACAGAAAATAGCATTCTTCAAAACGTTTTTCCTGTCAAAACTCTTATTAAACGGCGAAACGGCAGAGATAAAAGTTGTCGAGTCGCTTGCCATTTTGATTTCTTTCGCGAGATTTGATTGGACGATGGGCGATTTCTGATGCTTTTCAGGAGAATTACAAATTTGATCACTAGAATCTCGCGTAAATAAACGTTTTTTTCAAAAAGAAATCATTGTAGTTATTTTATAAAAGAAATATAAAACAGTTTTCCGTTTTATATACTCTGATCTAAACACGCGGGATGTTGGGAGAACACGAGAGAAGCGTAGGAAACCACGACGCGAAGCGGAGTGGTTTCCAGCTTCTCAAGTCAAAAAATGCACTAACAACAGGGGGTCACCGCGCTCATTTTTGCGCTACACTGTAAATTTCTTCAACATCCCAACATTAAAATGTTTTTGAGACAACAATTTTTCTCTTTGATATATTTTACTAGAGATATTGTCCGGCGAACAGCTTGTCAATTAAGAATTGTAGCTACAAGAATCGCTCTGTTTTGTGAGTAAGTTTATATTAAATACGGCTATCGTTGCTTGGTATTTTCAGTCGTTAACTGACTTGACAAACTATAGAACTCATAGAACGGTTAGTATGTGATTGAGAAAACTGAGCAGTTAGATTATTTAGTTCTCTCTTCGTTTATATTGTGATTTGTCGACAAAAGTGGACGATTCGTCGCCAGTTTTTTGGTGTATTTAAAACTCAATTCTTGCAAGTTTTCAGTTTCAAAACAGCAAAATCACATCTAGATAGAACTTGAACTTGAGAAAACAAGAAAAACTAATTATATGGCTTTCGTTGAAAATATGTTTATTAAATAAAACATGTTTAACAGCAGAAAAACAAATATTTGGTGTCGATCAAATCCACTGCATCGCTTCAAGGTCGTTCAAGGTCATGACGTAGCGTGTTTATATACTCTCATCTAAAACGGTGTTTTGACCAATGAGAGCGCGCGTTATATCTAAATTATTTTATAATTCTTAATTATTCTCCCTTGAACTCATTCAATAATCGGCGGTCACTGAAATATCTTTTCTGTCGTGTAATTTCAAAGGCCTCAACACGACGGTGTTTGGTTCTGCGCGTGACAGTCTTACGTGGAGAAAACATCACGCAAGGATGGTGGAGCGATCAAGGTATGAATAACGAGGGTTCTGTCGCGGGAAAGCCATGTAAAAACCGCGGGAAACCACTGGAAAACCACGGAGAACCGCAGGAAAAACTGGAAAAACCGTGGGAAAACCGCGGGAAACTGAATCGCGCGAGACGTACTGAAATGGAGTTCTCTCTTGCAAGGTTTTCGTGTAGCTGCACAAATTGTCCTGGCTATTGTTTTTTATGTAAAAACAATACATAGAACGACAATAGAACAATAGCCAGGACTTTTGTGCAGCGACACGAAGACCTGACCTTTTAAATATTTTCAAACACAAGTTGTTCGCATCGCTCGTGAGAAAATACTCTTATCAATATGAAGATCAGGTCTGAGACGTAATACCGTTGAATTCCGAAAATAACGCCCGCCCTCTCCCCCCGTTTATTGTTTACTCTCAGTGTTAAACTTCGAACTCAAAGTAACATGAAATGATGTTTGTTTTTCTAGTTGATACACCGGATCCATACGTCAAATTGTTCCTTCCTTTGTCACCAAATGGAAAAAGACAGACTAAAGTGATTAGCAATGACCCTAGTCCTACCTGGAACGAAGCCTTTAAATTCTATGTGGATCCTGAACTTAAGAACGTAATGAGTGAGTACAGAATTGAACTAGTGAGTTGAGTGTTGGGTGTATAGAATATAGAATGTAGTAAGAAGTGAGTGTGAGGGTCGTGTCCCCACTAGTGATGAGTGTTGGGTGTACAGAATATACGGAATATAGTAAGAAGTGAGTGTGAGAGTCGTGTCCCCACTAGTGATATGAGTGTTGGGGGTCAGAATATAGAATGTAGTAAGAAGTGAGTGTGAGAGTCGTGTCCGCACTAGTGAGTTGAGTGTTGGGTGTATAGAATATAGAATGTAGTAAGAAGTGAGTGTGAGAGTCGTGTCCGCACTAGTGAGATGAGTGTTGGGTGTATAGAATATAGAATGTAGTAAGAAGTGAGTGTGAGAGTCGTGTCCGCACTAGTGAGTTGAGTGTTGGGTGTATAGAATATAGAATGTAGTAAGAAGTGAGTGTGAGGGTCGTGTCCGCACTAGTGAGTTGAGTGTTGGGTGTATAGAATATAGAATGTAGTAAGAAGTGAGTGTGAGGGTCGTGTCCCCACTAGTGAGATTAGTGCTGGGTGTATAGAATATAGAATGTAGTAAGAAGTGAGTGTGAGAGTTGTGTCCCCACTAGTGAGATGAGTGCTGGGTGTATAGAATATAGAATGTAGTAAGAAGTGAGTGTGAGGGTCGTGTCCCCACTAGTGAGATGAGTGTTGGGGGTCAGAATATAGAATGTAGTAAGAAGTGAGTGTGAGTGTGAGGGTCGTGTCCCCACTAGTGAGATGAGTGCTGGGTGTATAGAATATAGAATGTAGTAAGAAGTGAGTGTAAGGGTCGTGTCCCCACTAGCTAGTGAGATGAGTGTTGGGGGTCAGAATATAGAATGTAGTAAGAAGTGAGTGTGAGAGTCGTGTCCGCACTAGTGAGATGAGTGTTGGGTGTATAGAATATAGAATGTAGTAAGAAGTGAGTGTGAGAGTCGTGTCCGCACTAGTGAGATGAGATGAGTGTTGGGTGTATAGAATATAGAATGTAGTAAGAAGTGAGTGTGACAGTCGTGTCGACCCCAATTAGTAGTATACTTCTAATTAATAAATACATTGATACGTTAAAATTAAAAAGTAATTCATTATATTATTATTTTTAGTACAGAATTGATCATTCATTCATTCATTCATTCATTCATTCATTCATTCATTCATTCATTCATTCATTCATTCATTCATTCATTCATTCATTCATTCATTCATTCATTCATTCATTCATTCAATGTTGTTGTTTTTAATTAGAGGTGACGCTGATGGAAAGTGATATAATATTTGATGATGTCATCCAAACGGTGTCGCTTGACCTGAACGAACTGGACCAAGATGTAGACCATGAACGAGACCTCGTCTTTAATAAGGTACCATAAGTAGTAGAAGTAGAAGTAGAAGTAGAAGTGGTAGTGGTAGTGTGGTGGTAGTAGTGGTAATAGTGGCAGTGGTAGTGGTAGTGGTAGTGGTAGTGGTAGTGGTAGTGGTAGTGGTAGTGGTAGTGGCAGTGGCAGTGGCAGTGGCAGTGGCAGTGGCAGTGCTAGTGGCAGTGGCAGTGCTAGTGCTAGTGCTAGTGCTAGTGCTAGCTAGTGCTAGTCTAGTGCTAGTGCTAGTGCTAGTGCTAGTGCTAGTGCTAGTGCTAGTGCTAGTGCTAGTGCTAGTGCTAGTGCTAGTGCTAGTGCTAGTGCTAGTGCTAGTGCTAGTGCTAGTGCTAGTGCTAGTGCTAGTGCTAGTGCTAGTGCTAGTGCTAGTGCTAGTGCTAGTGCTAGTGCTAGTGCTAGTGCTAGTGCTAGTGCTAGTGCTAGTGCTAGTGCTAGTGCTAGTGCTAGTGCTAGTGCTAGTGCTAGTGCTAGTGCTAGTGCTAGTGCTAGTGCTAGTGCTAGTGCTAGTGCTAGTGCTAGTGCTAGTGCTAGTGCTAGTGCTAGTGCTAGTGCTAGTGCTAGTGCTAGTGCTAGTGCTAGTGCTAGTGCTAGTGCTAGTGCTAGTGCTAGTGCTAGTGCTAGTGCTAGTGCTAGTGCTAGTGCTAGTGCTAGTGCTAGTGCTAGTGCTAGTGCTAGTGCTAGTGCTAGTGCTAGTGCTAGTGCTAGTGCTAGTGCTAGTGCTAGTGCTAGTGCTAGTGCTAGTGCTAGTGCTAGTGCTAGTGCTAGTGCTAGTGCTAGTGCTAGTGCTAGTGCTAGTGCTAGTGCTAGTGCTAGTGCTAGTGCTAGTGCTAGTGCTAGTGCTAGTGCTAGTGCTAGTGCTAGTGCTAGTGCTAGTGCTAGTGCTAGTGTTAGTGCTAGTGCTAGTGCTAGTGGTGGTAGTGATAGTTGTGGTGGCAGTGGTAGTGTGGTGATAACAGTGGTAGTGGGGGTAGTAGTAATAGTTGTGGTGGTAATGGTAGTAGAAGTAGGTGGCAGCAGTGGTAGTGTGGTGGTGGTTGTAGTAGTAGTGGTATTAGAAGTAGGTGGTGGCAGTGGTAGTGTGGTGATAGCAGTGGTAGTGGGGGGTGGTAGTGGGGGTAGTAGTGATAGTTGTGGTGGTAATGGTAGTAGAAGTAGGTGGCAGCAGTGGTAGTGTGGTGGTGGTTGTAGTAGTAGTGGTAGTAGAAGTAGGTGGTGGCAGTGGTAGTGTGGTGATAGCAGTGGTAGTGGGGGTAGTAGTGATAGTTGTGGTGGTAATGGTAGTAGAAGTAGGTGGCAGCAGTGGTAGTGTGGTGGTGGTTGTAGTAGTAGTGGTAGTAGAAGTAGGTGGTGGCAGTGGTAGAGCAGATTTCGAATGACTGTGAAAAACTTACGGCACGGACGTGCCGTGCCGTGACCGTGATGATTTAGGATTTCGAATGAATTCGTGCCGTGACCGTGCCGTGCCGTGCGCCGTGGTTTTTCACAGTCATACGAAATCTGCTCTAGTGTGGTGATAGCAGTGGTAGTGGGGGTAGTAGTGATAGTGGTGGTGGTAATGGTAGTAGAAGTAGGTGGTAGTAGTGGTAATAGTGGTAGTGGTAGTAGAAGTGTCGGTAATGGTGGCAGTGGTAGTGGTATTATGGTGGCAGTGGTAGCGGTAGTATGGTGGTAGTGGTAGTGGTAGTGGTGGTAGTGATAGTTGTGGTGGTAATGGTAGTAGAAGTAGGTGGTGGCAGTTGTAGTGTGGTGGTGGTGGTAGTGGTAGTACAATGAATGTCACTATTAGAGTCGTTTTCAGTCGTATGAGTGGGAAACTTACAGTACGGAGTTACGGTCACGGTACGGAATCGAACACGTTGTATTCAACCAATCACAGCGCGCGAAATCATTTCTCAACCAATCAGAATGATTGGATACCGCACGATGATGGCGCGATACGGTCATCGCACGGCACGAACCGTACGGTAACTACTTCCCACTCATACGAAAACGACTCTAATACCACTACTGCTGTGCTGCTGTTACCAGTACCACCACTACTAGCGTTCACATAGAATCGGTACTCGTGCCGCCACTAAAATCGTTTTCATTATCAATACGTGGGCCTGTACAACATCTGAGCAAGCTCTGCTAAACGTTGATGACTTGGCTCAAAGTCACAAAGGCACAAAATATCCGATATTGATGGTAACATTTTCTTTCCAACAGACTAGTCACGTGTTCATTAAACTCCACGTAACGATCTGGTAAGCAGAATTAACCAATGATTTATCATCAATGATCCAGTTTCTTTTGTTCTTTTAATGGATAACTGAGCGTATATATCTCCCTGTTGAATACTTCAAGGTTAATAACCACAAGGTTAATATCTAGTTATCACCCTCACAAGACAGGTTGACATCTAGTTATCGACCTGGTAATCAAACCCGGTAAATAATTAACCTGGCAAAGCTTGAAAAAGATATTCAAAAGCGTAGGATCTAATCTCCTTTTTGAACACCACCTTTGTGTCAATGCAGAATCCGTCCAAACCTACATTAGATTCACTTTCCTTGTTGCACATTTTCCACTTTACAGTAAAGAAATCCCCAAGGGAGTGCGCTTTAGCACTAGTATTTGTGATGAAGAAATTGCGTTTCAAAGCAGGAGAAAGGAGTTTGTGTGTTTAACGCTATGCAGGCAGTTCTTAGAGAGAGGGGACGAAAAACATAGACGAGGTAACTTATGTTATTTCTTGGAAATATTAATGGTTTGGTCGATTGCTTACTTAATTAATTGGTAGCGGAATTCAACATATGCACATAGCAATTCATCCAAATCACATAATCAGAAATTTTGGCTATATGCATGATATCCAAGATACAAGATACAAGAAGCTTTATTTGTACCATAACTTATTTTACATATAAAATAAATATACAGAAAAAATATATAGAGAAGCAAATGCAAATCCATCCATCCATTTCCTGTTAACGCCAAGGGCACCCGCAAAGTCTCTCCATTTCGACATGTCCCTCGCTGCTTGTGCCACCTCACTCCAGTTCTTCCAGCCAGGAAGAACTGGAAAAACTCGTTTATTTTAATTCAGGTTCCTACAGTTGGTATTCTTGGTTCTGGTGGAGGGTTTCGCGCCATGATAGCCTTGAGTGGAGCAACTTGTGCACTGAAAGACCTTGGTATTCTAGACTGCTCTACGTACATAGCAGGACTGTCTGGCTCCTCGTGGTAAGAGAATTATCCCGATTAAAACTTGAAAGGACGAGAGAACTAGGAAGGAGAAGGAGAAGGAGAAGGAGAAGGAGAAGGAGAAGGAGAAGGAGAAGGAGAAGGAGAAGGAGAAGGAGAAGGAGAAGGAGAAGGAGAAGGAGAAGGAGAAGGAGAAGGAGAAGGAGAAGGAGAAGGAGAAGGAGAAGGAGAAGGAGAAGGAGAAGGAGAAGGAGAGACGATGGAGACGATGGAGACGATGGAGACGATGGAGACGATGGAGACGATGGAGACGATGGAGACGGTGGAGACGATGGAGACGGTGGAGACGATGGAGACGGTGGAGGAGGTGAAGGTGGAGAAGGTGGAAAAGGTGGAGAAGGAGAAGGTGGAGAAGGAGAAGGTGGAGAAGGAGAAGGTGGAGAAGGAGAAGGTGGAGAAGGTGGAGAAGGAGAAGGTGGAGAAGGTGGAGATGGAGAAGGAGAAGGAGAAGGTGGAGAAGGTGGAGAAGGTGGAGAAGGTGGAGAAGGTGGAGAAGGTGGAGAAGGTGGAGAAGGTGGAGAAGGAGAAGGTGGAGAAGGAGAAGGTGGAGAAGGAGAAGGTGGAGAAGGAGAAGATGGAGAAGGAGAAGATGGAGATGGAGAAGATGGAGATGGAGAAGATGGAGATAGAGAGAAAAAGTGGGAAGAAAGAAACACAGCGCATGCAGTCCACATTGGCAATTATTATTATTATTTGCTCACATAGGGCTCACAATTCAGAATAAACTTATAGACAATTAAAATAATAAAAAAATTTAAAAAAACTTACTTTTGTAGGTATATATCCACACTGTACTCTGTACTTTATTTATTTATTTAGGTATATATCCACACTGTACTCGCACCCTAACTGGCCTAAAATCCACCCAGCAGAAGTAAACAATGAAATCCGTGAATGTGTTGCTAAGCATTGGATGAGGAAACTCTTTGCTCCCTCATGGCTCTACAAACGAATCTCGATCATCCTGCAGAAGAAAGGGCGTGGCCAGCCAGTTAGTTTTACGGATCTTTTTGGGTACCTGATAGGAGATACGTTGTTGGTTGATGTAAGTTAGAGTCATTTTCGTATGAGTGGGAAATAGTTACGGTTCGTGCCGTGCGGCGACCGTGCCGTGCGGTGACCGTACATCAGGTAATGTTTGGTTTTGTCCACAGTGAAGGCAGAAAAGGCGTGTAGAAAAATATTATAATATTATGAACCAATTACAATAAAGGGGTGAATAGCGCTATATAGGTCTTGCTCTTCTTTTGAGCCCAATCTAACCAAAACCTACTCTCATTATCTTTACTTTCAGCGCGGTGACAATGCTGTGCTAAGCGATCAGAAGAAGACAATTGAAAATGGTACCGTACCCATGCCCTTGTATACGTGTGTTCACGTGAAGAAAGACGTGAGTGCTGAAGTATTTAGCGGTACGTATATTATTACGTTAACATAGAATTATTACCTAAGTCATGGTCATTAGCTTCCATCCTTCCCTCCTAACCTCATAACTCCTTTCTTAATCTCTTCCTTCCTTTCTTAACTCTCTTCCTTCCTTTCTTAACTCTCTTCCTTCCTTTCTTAACTCTTCTTCCTTCCTTCCTTCCTTAGTTTTCTTCCTTCCTTCCTTCCTTGCTTAGCTTCCTTAGTCTAGAACGACTTAGCCTTCCTTATGAAATATATAAATACATCAACCTACAGAAAAGAATGTTTCGTATTACACAAAGCTTAGTCTAGAAACGATGGGTGTAGCAAAACTGTTAAAGTATAAAAAATATAAAAATACAGCAACCTACAGAAAAGAATGTTTCGTATTACACAAAGCTTAGTCTAGAACGACGGGTGTAGCAAAACTGTTAAAGTATAAAAATAAAAATACAACAACCTACAGAAAATAATGTTTGCGTATTACACAAAGCTTAGTCTAGAACACGAACGAGTGTAGCAAAACTGTTAAAGTATAAAAAATATAAATACATCAACCTACAGAAAATAATGTTTTGTTTTACACAAAGCTTAGTCTAGAACGACGAGTGTAGCAAAACTGTTAAAGTATAAAATATAAAAATACAGCAACCTACAGAAAATAATGTTTAGTATTACACAAAGCTTAGTCTAGAACGACGGGTGTAGCAAAAACTGTTAAAGTATAAAATATAAAAATACAGCAACCTACAGAAAATAATGTTTCGTATTACACAAAGCTTAGTCTAGAACGACGAGTGTAGCAAAAACTGTTAAAGTATAAAATATAAAAATACAGCAACCTACAGAAAATAATGTTTCTTATTACACAAAGCTTAGTCTAGAACGAAGGTGTAGCAAAACTGTTAAAATTATAAAATATAAAAATAATAGAATGTTTCTGTAAATTACACAAAGAATGTTTAGTATTACACAAAGCTTAGTTTAGAACGACGGGTGTAGCAAAACTGTTAAAGTATAAAATATAAAATACATCAACCTGATTATAAATTGTTAGGGTTTACATAAAGCTTAGAGAATGACTGGTACCATAACAAAAACTGTTAAAGTATAAAATATAAAAATACAGCAACCTACAGAAAAATAATGTTTCGTATTACACAAAGCTTAGTCTAGAACGACGGGGTGTAGCAAAAACTGTTAAAGTATAAAATATATAAATACATCAACCTACAGAAAATAATGTTTCGTATTACACAAAGCTTAGTCTAGACGACGGGTGTAGCAAAACTGTTAAAGTATAAAATATATAAATACATCAACCTACAGAAAATAATGTTTCGTATTACACAAAGCATAGTCTAGAACGACGGGTGTAGCAAAACTGTTAAAGTATAAAATATAAAAATACATCAACCTACAAAAATAATGTTTCGTATTACACAAAGCTTAGTCTAGAACGACGAGTGTAGCAAAACTGTTAAAGTATAAAATATATAAATACATCAACCTACAGAAAATAATGTTTCGTATTACACAAAGCTTAGTCTAGAACGACGGGTGTAGCAAAACTGTTAAAGTGTAAAATATATAAATACATCAACCTACAGAAAATAATGTTTCGTATTACACAAAGCTTAGTCTAGAACGACGGGTGTAACAAAACTGTTAAAGTATAAAATATATTAAATACATCAACCTACAGAAAATAATGTTTCGTATTACACAAAGCTTAGTCTAGAACGACGGGGTGTAGCAAAACTGTTAAAGTATAAAATATAAAAATACATCAACCTACAAAAAGAATGTTTCGTATTACACAAAGCTTAGTCTAGAACGACGAGTGTAGCAAAACTGTTAAAGTATAAAATATAAAAATACATCAATCTACAGAAAATAATGTTTCGTATTACACAAAGCTTAGTCTAGAACGACGGGTGTAGCAAAACTGTTAAAGTATAAAAATATAAAAATACATCAATCTACAGAAAATAATGTTTCGTATTACACAAAGCTTAGTCTAGAACGACGGGTGTAGCAAAACTGTTAAAGTATAAAATATAAAAATACGTCAACCTACAAAAAGAATGTTTCGTATTACACAAAGCTTAGTCTAGAACGACGGGTGTAGCAAAACTGTTAAAGTGTAAAATATAGTAAATACATCAACCTGTTTATAAAATATTCGGGTTTACACGAAGCTTAAAGAATAACGGGTACCGAAGCAAAACTGTTAAAGTATAAAATATATAAATACATCAACCTGCTTATAAAATATTCGAGATTACACATTCAAAGCTTAGTCTATATCGAGTCACTTCCACATCAACTCAGGGATTACAGATCGCTAGCTTAACAGAACTAAGGCTTTTCTTATAAGGTATTTGTAACTTTAAAAGTCATATAAGAATATTGTGTTGATAGGAATGAAGTACGTACTAGAAATATTTGCTTGTGTTTGTTTTCAACTTTAATTTGGGATCGATTGCTTAGTTTGTATGCACTTTTTTTCAATACTACTGAGGACGCTAACCTCGATCTGGCAGTGACCACCCTCAGTGTCTGCTCTCAACTGTTCCTTTCCACCTGACAGGATATCTGTACGGGGATACATCAATGTTTATAACTATATCAAGCTGTTTTTCTTGGAGTTAATTTGACAAAACCTATAATGATGTTCGGGTAATAGTTATGAATATAAACCATTCTCCCTTGTCACTTCCATATCCCATATCAGAAAATATTAATCAATGTTTTCTTCTAAAAACTTCTCTGCTGAAATTAACCAAAACACGAGGAATATTGGCATATAATAAAACAGTGGAAAAATACTCTATTATAATCATTTCATCGGGCATTGTGGCGTATTTTGCGGTCTAAAATGGTGAAATCAGCGGGCTATGTCTGAGACAGTCTGAGACTGTTTAGTGTCACCCTCATAAAATAAAGTCTTTTGATGATTTGATTGATTTGACTGATTGATATGTCAAATGTATTTTAGACCGCTGCTCTATGTCAATCAAAAATAAGAAAATAAACCCAGCCAGCCAATCAGAACGGCAAACCATTCAAACTGTTCGCGCCGTTATTTCTTGACTGGCAGCACTTTGACTCGAGAGTCAGCTATTTTTTTTTGTGCTTTTATAACGACAAAATAGCTAGAAAACCTAACGAAGAAGCAAATTCGCAGTCTTCTCAGCTAGATGAAGAGGACTTACAGAAACTCGAAGAAGAATTCATGCCCCAAAACACAACTGAGGAAACTAACTTTGTGGGGAATGAAAAAGTTCAGTGACTGATGGCTGATGCGCCGAGACGAATTCAAACAAAATATGACAGAATTGAGCGGCATTATTCGCAGATTTTAAGCAGAGTTTAAAACAAACCATCGCGGGCGTAACACTATCATTTTATTATCCTCCTTAATTTTATATATCAATACAAAAAACTTGTAATATTATGTAAAGTGCAAATAAAGTATTATTCTTCTTCTACTAAAAACCAGAAGAAGGATCTCACAGCAAGTGCCTTGACCAGTATCAGAGCTGCAATAGACCGTATTAGCTCCATTCCCATTCACTTCAAGCAATTTAATTATGCCAAACTGCCAGTTCAGTAATTGCATAATTAATTTTAGTGCTTCTAAATGACTATTTATTTGCTGTTGATGGAATTATGTTAGTTTTCCTTTCAAGAGAACTTTGGTGCAAAGATTGTTTTGACAAATTTTTGCAGTTTTCAACTGCATTTTCAACTGAAATAAATGTCGACGCGAGGTCGGCAGTGTTCAAAAATGTTGCTTTACTGTCTTTGATTCCTTTTCTAAATGCCCGATGAAATGATTATAATAGTAATAGAGTTGATGTTCTTTGGGCGTAAATATGTTTTTGGCCCTTCTCAGAGCTCATTTTAGACCGCGTTTCCGGGTGAGACTCCTGACTCTGGCCAAAAAAAAAAAAAAACACATATTTACGCCCGCGACATCAACTCTATTGTTATATTACTTGCAGGAATACCTGGCTGTAGAGAAAAGGCAAGCATTATGGTTAGCCAGCACATGTTTTTCATGTTGGTGCTCGCTGGTATGGTGTTCGTTGGTGCCCAATGTCGAGAGAGCAGTTTTGCCACAACCTACCCATGCTGATCCAAGCAAAATACAGCATGAAATCTGCAATGGAATCATTGAACATGGATGAGATGAAGACTCTACAAAGATTCATCGATGTTATAAAAGATGTACAGCGTACGGCTAAGGATTTCATGAAATCTCCACTTGATGTTCCTATATTAAGATACGAATTGGAAATGCTTCGTCGGGCTATTTCAGATAGGCAAGAGTATACCAACAGTTTAATCAGAATTTATACGTTACGAGAGAATAACAACCCGACGTCTCATGAAATTCAACAATAGATATTTCGTTATAAAGATTGGACGATTTCTGGCTGAAATAGGAAAGAAATCACATATCATTCCTTTTTCCAATATGTGTAAAAAAGTGAGTGCTATCTCTTATTCTACGGGCCTTGACGATTGGAAAGAAATATCCATAACAAAGGTTTGTAATGATATTCAGACATGCCCAACACCTGAAACACCGCTGTACGCCAATAAAATGCCTTCGGGCTCACGAAGATCAGATATTGAAGGAATGTGGCAAACGAAGGTATCTCAAAAAAGTAATGATTGATGTAGAATCACCCAGGTT
>JAUJYZ010000933.1:0-144798 GCA_033675265.1 Actinostola sp. cb2023
AAAAAAATACCATGCATACAAAGAAAATAACCAAGAATAAATGCAGACTGTAGCACAAGAAACACCCGATAAAACGGTAGTCAGTTAAACTCCGCAAAGGAATTGTGGTTTGAGTTACAGCCGCCATCTTGGATTGTCAACAACGGCTTTCCACCAATGAGTGGATTGCAAAGGATTGTGGTTAATTGTACAGGCGTTCATCTTATATTGGTCCAACAACGGCTCTCGACAAATCAGTGGATTGCAAAGGATTGTGGTTAATTGTACAGGGCGCTCATCTTGGATTGTCAACAACGGCTTCCACAATGAGTGGATTGCAAAGGATTGTGGTTAAAATATGTACAGGCGCCATCTGTGATTGGTCAAACAAACGGCTTCTACAATGAGTGGATTGCAAAGGATTGTGGTGAATTGTTACAAGGCACGCCATCTTGGGATTGTTCACAGACGGCTTCTACGATGAACAGGCGCCGTCTTGGATTGTCAACAAACGGCTTCTACAATGAGTGGATTGCACGGATTGTGGTTTAATTTATTACAGGCGCCATCTTTGATTTGTCCAACAACGGCCTTCCTACGATGAATGGAATCGCAAAGGATTGTGGTTAAATGTACAGGCGCCAATCTTGCGATTGTCAAACAACGGCTTCTAAACGATGAACCGGCGCCATTTTGGATGTCTCAACAACGGCTTCTACGATTAACTATGCGCCATCTTGGATTGGTCAACGAACGGCGTTCTACGATGATGTTGGATCGCGAAGGATTGTGGGTTAAAATGTACAGGGCGCCATCTTTGCACTACCGATGAGTGGAATCGCAAAGGATTGTGGTTAAATGTATAGGCGCCAATCTTGGATTCTTCCATCTTTCCGGTATTATCTTTAATGCAAAGGATTTTAACGTTGCTCGGAGTGTAACTTATATCTTGACTAATTGAACACCATTTTTTAATAGCAGACTTTCGATATACACTAGTTGCGTACAATAGTTTCAGAGCGAGGCTCTCTGGGTCTATATGCTCACTGATTTCGTGAAAAGTAAAAGACAAAAATAATAAATTTAATCATTCCCCGGATGCCTCGCACTGAAACCTTTTTGCTTGACAAGGTAGAGTTATATATTGTTTGACAAGGAATATCAATCGGGATGACATTATGCTCGTGGTAAACATTCAGCCTTGCAAAAGCGATGCATAATTTATAAATGTACGAAACCAATGTACGTGAACAAAATGGCGGACTTAACAATTTACCACAATTCCTTTGCGCACCGTTATAGCTGTACGAAGGCTGCTTATACGACCCCCATCTGAATACTACAGGTTTCGAGTTGTTTAGACACCGCTCGTACTCCTTGACAAGGACACATTCAGTGTAAATTGATGCATAAAAATACCGACCGAGAACGCGGAAAAGTGGTTGACATTTAACAATAGGAACCCCAACTTATAATTGCACGGGTTATTATCTGGATTGAGACTAAGCTCTTGAGCAAATGCGTCCTTTTGTCAAGGAGTAGAGCAGTGCGCAAACAACTCCGCAACTGCAGTATGATGGGATTTAACGTTTGGTAGATGTTTGCATAGTAGTAGTGATTTTAAGCCTGCTTGTTGACTAGCAACGCAAGCAAGAAGCGCATTCACAAAGAGGAGGTTAAGTTCACTAGCTATGTAAACATGGCATGCAGGCCTGACAGCAAGCACAAATATACTTTTAACGTGTTTTATTTACGACAGGTTTAAAAGTAAGACGGTATTTGTATATTATATAGCTGCTACTCGAGCCCTGCCGGGAGGGATAGAAACAATTTGAAATATTGAAAGGACTAATTAGCCAAATCGGTGGGATATGAACAGCTTTTCAAAACATCTCAAACAAATTAACCAAATCATGCATTTCTGTGTAAATGCGATGTACAGAGCCATGAGGATATAAGGAAAATGGACTGCTTATATAAATTGCTGATTATTAATTATCATTACCAGTGTGTGGTGTTTATATTAATTTAACATGGATGGACATCCCTCTAGATTGTCCCACATTGTAAGGTGCACCTTGGTCTAGGGTGTAGGTAACCTGTTTAGATTGTCTGCACACTATAAAGTGCACTTGTACTAGTACTAAAGGTGTCTCACTATAGGGTAACCTTTTCTAGATTGTCCTCTAGATTGTATGAAAGTGCACCTTGTACTAGGGTGTAGGTAAACCTTTTCTAGATTGTCCCACATATAAGTTGCACCTTGTACCTTGGAGATTTTAGGGTGTAGGTAACCTTTTCTAGATTGTCTCACATATTAAAGTGCACCTTGTACTAGGGTGTAGGTAACCTTTTCTAGATTGTCTCACATATAAGGTGCACCTTGTACTAGGGTGTAGGTAACCTTTTCTAGATTGTCCCACATATAAGGTGCACCTTGTACTAGGGTGTAGGTAACCTTTTCTAGATTGTCTCACATATAAAGTGCACCTTGTACTAGGGTGTAGGTAACCTTTTCTAGATTGTCCCACATATAAGGTGCACCTTGTACTAGGGTGTAGGTAACCTTTTCTAGATTGTCTCACATATAAAGTGCACCTTGTACTAGGGTGTAGGTAACCTTTTCTAGATTGTCCCACATATAAGGTGCACCTTGTACTAGGGTGTAGGTAACCTTTTCTAGATTGTCTCACATATAAATGCACCTTGTACTAGGGTGTAGGTAACCTTTTCTAGATTGTACTAGGGGTGTACTAGGGTGTAGGTAACCTTTTCTAGATTGTCTCACATATAAAGTGCACCTTGTACTAGGGTGTAGGTAACCTTTTCTAGATTGTCCCACATATAAGGTGCACCTTGTACTAGGTGTAGGTAACCTTTTCTAGATTGTCTCACATATAAAGTGCACCTTGTACTTAGGGTGTAGGTAACCTTTTCTAGATTGTCCCACATATAAAGTGCACCTTGTACTAGGGTGTAGGTAACCTTTTCTTTGTCCTAGATTGTGCACCTTTGTACTAGGGTGTAGGTAACCTTTTCTAGATTGTCCCACATATAAGGTGCACCTTGTACTAGGGTGTAGGTAACCTTTTCTAGATTGTCCCACATATAAGGTGCACCTTGTACTAGGGGGTGTAGGTAACCTTTTCTAGATTGTCTCACATATAAAGTGCACCTTGTACTAGGGTGTAGGTAACCTTTTCTAGATTGTCCCACATATAAAGGTGCACCCTTGTACTAGGGTGTAGGTAACCTTTTCTAGATTGTCCCACATATAAGGTGCACCTTGTACTAGGTGTAGGTAACCTTTTCTAGATTGTCTCACATATAAAGTGCACCTTGTACTAGGGTGTAGGTAACCTTTTCTAGATTGTCTCACATATAAGGTGCACCTTGTACTAGGGTGTAGGTAACCTTTTCTAGATTGTCCCACATATAAAGTGCACCTTGTACTAGGGTGTAGGTAACCTTTTCTAGATTGTCCCACATATAAGGTGCACCTTGTACTAGGGTGTAGGTAACCTTTTCTAGGACCTTTTTGTCCCACATATAAAGTGCACCTTGTACTAGGGTGTAGGTAACCTTTTCTAGATTGTCTCACATATAAAGTGCACCTTGTACTAGGGTGTAGGTAACCTTTTCTAGATTGTCCCACATATAAGGTGCACCTTGTACTAGGGTGTAGGTAACCTTTTCTAGATTGTCCACATATAAGGTGCACCTTGTACTAGGGTGTAGGTAACCTTTTCTAGATTGTCTCACATATAAGGTGCACCTTGTACTAGGGTGTAGGTAACCTTTTCTAGATTGTCCCACATATAAAGTGCACCTTGTACTAGGGTGTAGGTAACCTTTTCTAGATTGTCCCCACATATAGGGGTTGCACCTTGTACTAGGGTGTAGGTAACCTTTTCTAGATTGTAAGGTACCTTTTCTAGGGTGTAGGTAACCTTTTCTAGATTGTCTCACATATAAGGTATAGGGTGTAGGTAACCTTTTCTAGATTGTCTCCACATATAAGGTGCACCTTGTAGGTAACCTTTTCTAGATTGTCTCACATATAAAGGTGCACCTTGTACTAGGGTGTAGGTAACCTTTTCTAGATTGTCCCACATATAAAGTGCACTTGTACTAGGGTGTAGGTAACCTTTTCTAGATTGTCCTCACATATAAGGTGCACCTTGTACTAGGGTGTAGGTAACCTTTTCTAGATTGTCTCACATATAAAGTGCACCTTGTACTAGGGTGTAGGTAACCTTTTCTAGATTGTCTCACATATAAAGTGCACCTTGTACTAGGGTGTAGGTAACCTTTTCTAGATTGTCCCACATATAAGGTGCACCTTGTACTAGGGTGTAGGTAAACCTTTTCTAGATTGTCTCACATATAAAGTGCACCTTGTACTAGGGTGTAGGTAACCTTTTCTAGATTGTCCCACATATAAGGTGCACCTTGTACTAGGTGTTGTAAAGGCAACCTTTTCTAGATTGTCTCACATATAAGGTGCACCTTGTACTAGGGTGTAGGTAACCTTTTCTAGATTGTCCTCACATATAAAGTGCACCTTTGTACTAGGGTGTAGGTAACCTTTTCTAGATTGTCCCACATATAAGGTGCAACCTTGTACTAGGGTGTAGGTAACCTTTTCTAGATTGTCTCACATATAAAGTGCACCTTGTACTAGGGTGTAGGTAACCTTTTCTAGATTGTCTCACATATAAAGTGCACCTTGTACTAGGGTGTAGGTAACCTTTTCTAGATTGTCCCACATATAAGGTGCACCTTGTACTAGGGTGTAGGTAACCTTTTCTAGATTGTCTCACATATAAGGTGCACCTTGTACTAGGGTGTAGGTAACCTTTTCTAGATTGTCCTCACATATAAGGTGCACCTTGTACTAGGGTGTAGGTAACCTTTTCTAGATTGTCCCACATATAAGGTGCACCTTGTACTAGGGTGTAGGTAACCTTTTCTAGATTGTCTCACATATAAAGTGTGTACTAGGGTGTAGGTAACCCACCTTGTACTAGGGTGTAGGTAACCTTTTCTAGATTGTCCCACATATAAGGTGCACCTTGTACTAGGGTGTAGGTAACCTTTTCTAGATTGTCTCACATATAAAGTGCACCTTGTACTAGGGTGTAGGTAACCTTTTCTAGATTGTCCCACATATAAGGTGCACCTTGTACTAGGGTGTAGGTAACCTTTTCTAGATTGTCTCACATATAAAGTGCACCTTGTACTAGGGTGTAGGTAACCTTTTCTAGATTGTCCCACATATAAGGTGCACCTTGTACTAGGGTGTAGGTAACCTTTTCTAGATTGTCCCACATATAAGGTGCACCTTGTACTAGGGTGTAGGTAACCTTTTCTAGATTGTCTCACATATAAAGTGCACCTTGTACTAGGGTGTAGGTAACCTTTTCTAGATTGTCCCACATATAAGGTGCACCTTGTACTAGGGTGTAGGTAACCTTTTCTAGATTGTCTCACATATAAAGTGCACCTTGTACTAGGGTGTAGGTAACCTTTTCTAGATTGTCTCACATATAAAGTGCACCTTGTACTAGGGTGTAGGTAACCTTTTCTAGATTGTCCTCACATATAAAGTGCACCTTGTACTAGGGTGTAGGTAACCTTTTCTAGATTGTCCCACATATAAGGTGCACCTTGTACTAGGGTGTAGGTAACCTTTTCTAGATTGTCCCACATATAAGGTGCACCTTGTACTAGGGTGTAGGTAACCTTTTCTAGATTGTCTCACATATAAAGTGCACCTTGTACTGTAGGTATTTTCTAGATTGTCCCACATATAAGGTGCACCTTGTACTAGGGTGTAGGTAACCTTTTCTAGATTGTCCCACATATAAGGTGCACCTTGTACTAGGGTGTAGGTAACCTTTTCTAGATTGTCTCACATATAAAGTGCACCTTGTACTAGGGTGTAGGTAACCTTTTCTAGATTGTCCCACATATAAAGTGCACCTTGTACTAGGGTGTAGGTAACCTTTTCTAGATTGTCTCACATATAAAGTGCACCTTGTACTAGGGTGTAGGTAACCTTTTCTAGATTGTCCCACATATAAGGTGCACCTTGTACTAGGGTGTAGGTAACCTTTTCTAGATTGTCCCACATATAAAGTGCACCTTGTACTAGGGTGTAGGTAACCTTTTCTAGATTGTCTCACATATAAAGTGCACCTTGTACTAGGGTGTAGGTAACCTTTTCTAGATTGTCCCACATATAAGGTGCACCTTGTACTAGGGTGTAGGTAACCTTTTCTAGATTGTCTCACATATAAAGTGCACCTTGTACTAGGGTGTAGGTAACCTTTTTCTAGATTGTCCCACATATAAGGTGCACCTTGTACTAGGGTGTAGGTAACCTTTTCTAGATTGTCTCACATATAAAGTGCACCTTGTACTAGGGTGTAGGTAACCTTTTCTAGATTGTCCCACATATAAGGTGCACCTTGTACTAGGGTGTAGGTAACCTTTTTCTAGATTGTCTCACATATAAAGTGCACCTTGTACTAGGGTGTAGGTAACCTTTTCTAGATTGTCTCACATATAAAGTGCACCTTGTACTAGGGTGTAGGTAACCTTTTCTAGATTGTCCCACATATAAGGTGCACCTTGTACTAGGGTGTAGGTAACCTTTTCTAGATTGTCTCACATATAAAGTGCACCTTGTACTAGGGTGTAGGTAACCTTTTCTAGATTGTCCCACATATAAGGTGCACCTTGTACTAGGGTGTAGGTAACCTTTTCTAGATTGTCCCACATATAAGGTGCACCTTGTACTAGGGTGTAGGTAACCTTTTCTAGATTGTCTCACATATAAAGTGCACCTTGTACTAGGGTGTAGGTAACCTTTTCTAGATTGTCTCACATATAAGGTGCACCTTGTACTAGGGTGTAGGTAACCTTTTCTAGATTGTCTCACATATAAAGTGCACCTTGTACTAGGGTGTAGGTAACCTTTTCTAGATTGTCCCACATATAAGGTGCACCTTGTACTAGGGTGTAGGTAACCTTTTCTAGATTGTCTCACATATAAAGTGCACCTTGTACTAGGGTGTAGGTAACCTTTTCTAGATTGTCCCCACATATAAGGTGCACCTTGTACTAGGGTGTAGGTAACCTTTTCTAGATTGTCTCACATATAAAGTGCACCTTGTACTAGGGTGTAGGTAACCTTTTCTAGATTGTCCCACATATAAGGTGCACCTTGTACTAGGGTGTAGGTAACCTTTTCTAGATTGTCTCACATATAAAGTGCACCTTGTACTAGGGTGTAGGTAACCTTTTCTAGATTGTCTAGGGTGTAGGTAACATATAAAGTGCACCTTGTACTAGGGTGTAGGTAACCTTTTCTAGATTGTCCCACATATAAGGTGCACCTTGTTGATTGTCCCACATATAAAGTGCACCTTGTACTAGGGTGTAGGTAACCTTTTCTAGATTGTCTCACATATAAAGTGCACCTTGTACTAGGGTGTAGGTAACCTTTTCTAGATTGTCCCACATATAAGGTGCACCTTGTACTAGGGTGTAGGTAACCTTTTCTAGATTGTCTCACATATAAAGTGCACCTTGTACTAGGGTGTAGGTAACCTTTTCTAGATTGTCCCACATATAAGGTGCACCTTGTACTAGGGTGTAGGTAACCTTTTCTAGATTGTCCCACATATAAGGTGCACCTTGTACTAGGGTGTAGGTAACCTTTTCTAGATTGTCTCACATATAAAGTGCACCTTGTACTAGGGTGTAGGTAACCTTTTCTAGATTGTCCCACATATAAGGTGCACCTTGTACTAGGGTGTAGGTAACCTTTTCTAGATTGTCCCACATATAAAGTGCACCTTGTACTAGGGTGTAGGTAACCTTTTCTAGATTGTCTCACATATAAAGTGCACCTTGTACTAGGGTGTAGGTAACCTTTTCTAGATTGTCCCACATATAAGGTGCACCTTGTACTAGGGTGTAGGTAACCTTTTCTAGATTGTCTCACATATAAAGTGCACCTTGTACTAGGGTGTAGGTAACCTTTTCTAGATTGTCTCACATATAAAGTGCACCTTGTACTAGGGTGTAGGTAACCTTTTCTAGATTGTCCCACATATAAGGTGCACCTTGTACTAGGGTGTAGGTAACCTTTTCTAGATTGTCCCACATATAAGGTGCACCTTGTACTAGGGTGTAGGTAACCTTTTCTAGATTGTCCCACATATAAGGTGCACCTTGTACTAGGGTGTAGGTAACCTTTTCTAGATTGTCTCACATATAAGGTGCACCTTGTACTAGGGTGTAGGTAACCTTTTCTAGATTGTCTCACATATAAGGTGCACCTTGTACTAGGGTGTAGGTAACCTTTTCTAGATTGTCCCACATATAAGGTGCACCTTGTACTAGGGTGTAGGTAACCTTTTCTAGATTTCCCACATATAAGGTGCACCTTGTACTAGGGTGTAGGTAACCTTTTCTAGATTGTCTCACATATAAGGTGCACCTTGTACTAGGGTGTAGGTAACCTTTTCTAGATTGTCTCACATATAAGGTGCACCTTGTACTAGGGTGTAGGTAACCTTTTCTAGATTGTCTCACATATAAGGTGCACCTTGTACTAGGGTGTAGGTAACCTTTTCTAGATTGTCCCACATATAAGGTGCACCTTGTACTAGGGTGTAGGTAACCTTTTCTAGATTGTCTCACATATAAAGTGCACCTTGTACTAGGGTGTAGGTAACCTTTTCTAGATTGTCTCACATATAAGGTGCACCTTGTACTAGGGTGTAGGTAACCTTTTCTAGATTGTCCTCACATATAAGGTGCACCTTGTACTAGGGTGTAGGTAACCTTTTCTAGATTGTCCCACATATAAGGTGCACCTTGTACTAGGGTGTAGGTAACCTTTTCTAGATTGTCCACATATAAGGTGCACCTTGTACTAGGGTGTAGGTAACCTTTTCTAGATTGTCCCACATATAAGGTGCACCTTGTACTAGGGTGTAGGTAACCTTTTCTAGATTGTCTCACATATAAGGTGCACCTTGTACTAGGGTGTAGGTAACCTTTTCTAGATTGTCCCACATATAAGGTGCACCTTGTACTAGGGTGTAGGTAACCTTTTCTAGATTGTCCCACATATAAGGTGCACCTTGTACTAGGGTGTAGGTAACCTTTTCTAGATTGTCCCACATATAAGGTGCACCTTGTACTAGGGTGTAGGTAACCTTTTCTAGATTGTCCCACATATAAGGTGCACCTTGTACTAGGGTGTAGGTAACCTTTTCTAGATTGTCCCACATATAAGGTGCACCTTGTACTAGGGTGTAGGTAACCTTTTCTAGATTGTCCCACATATAAGGTGCACCTTGTACTAGGGTGTAGGTAACCTTTTCTAGATTGTCCCACATATAAGGTGCACCTTGTACTAGGGTGTAGGTAACCTTTTCTAGATTGTCCCACATATAAGGTGCACCTTGTACTAGGGTGTAGGTAACCTTTTCTAGATTGTCTCACATATAAGGTGCACCTTGTACTAGGGTGTAGGTAACCTTTTCTAGATTGTCCCACATATAAGGTGCACCTTGGACTAGGGTGTAGGTAACCTTTTCTAGATTGTCCCACATATAAGGTGCACCTTGTACTAGGGTGTAGGTAACCTTTTCTAGATTGTCCCACATATAAGGTGCACCTTGTACTAGGGTGTAGGTAACCTTTTCTAGATTGTCCCACATATAAGGTGCACCTTGTACTAGGGTGTAGGTAACCTTTTCTAGATTGTCCCACATATAAGTGTGCACCTTGTACTAGGGTGTAGGTAACCTTTTCTAGATTGTTTCCCACATATAAGGTGCACCTTGAACTAGGGTGTATTGTAACCTTATCTAGATTGTCCCACATATAAGGTGCACCTTTACTAGGGTGTAGGTAACCTTTTCTAGATTGTCCCACATATAAGGTGCACCTTGTACTAGGGTGTACATCTAGATTGTATCACACAAGCACCTTGTACTAGGGTGATTTTTTCTAGATTGTCCCACATATAAAGTGCACGCACTTGTACTAGGGTGTAGTAACATCATAGCACAGCTTTTTGGTGAGATAGTATCACAAATAAGGTGATTTGACTACGAGTACGGGTTGTTTTTACGCCATTTCGATTAGTGCGTATGCGTAAAACCGTGACATTGTCATGCGGCCCTACGGAGTTGGTGTAACCTTTGAAGATTGTCCCGAATATAAAGCTTAAATTTGTTTAGAAAATGCTCTATTTTTTTGACTTATAAATAAGTTTGTACGCACATTTACATGTTTTGAAGGTGTAGCTTTTCTATCAGTCTGTCTCTAGTTGAAAAAATAAAAAAAATGCCAAGAGTTGAAAAACTTTAAGAAACTTAGCAATAAGAACGTAGGTTGTACTAGGGTGTCGCGCGAAAATCTCGATTGTCCCGTACATCGAAGCTACAACGTTGAAACTACGTGTTTTTAAGCAAAATCTAGATTGGCTCACAAAACTTTCATTTTGCACTATTTGCCTTTGTACTTTTTTACATGCGTGTAAAAGCGAATTTGCACCTTACTCTAGTGTAAAATTTCTAGATTTTCCCATAAGAAAAAAATTAGGCGTTCTAGATTCCACACTATCAGGTGCACTTTAGCGCCTTTTAGGGTGTAGGTAACCTTTTCTAGATTTTCGCATTTTACGCCTATCACGCACTTTTCGCATTGCACCTAATTGTTTTGAGCAAATTTCGGGTTAGGCGTAAACTTTATCACGCACTTTTTGCCTATTAAGATTAAATAATATTTCGCTTTTACCGCCTAACTACAGGGTGTAGGCATTTTTCTGATTTCCCACATGATAAATGCATTTTTACGCCTATCACGCACTTTTTACAGAAACATGACAAGAAAGAGCTTTTAGCGTAGCAATATTAAAAGAGCTTTCACATATTAAGTGCAGTATTCAATTTGTTTTACCTCAACTACCCTGTAAACATATAAATTTACTAAATAGGTACTAGTGTAGGTTATTTTTTTAGAACATTTTCAGAAAGACATTTTGTAGCCAATAGGGTGTAGGTAAGTTTACCTTTTCTAGATTGTGAAGATTGTCCCACATATAAGGTGCACCTTGTACTAGGGTGTAGGTAACCTTTTCTAGATTTTCCACATATAAGGTGCACCTTGTAAAAGGGTGTAAGTACCGTTTTCGCTTGATTTTTTCACAATTGCAAGCTTGATTTCAACTAGGCCGTAGGTAATTTTTCTAGAAACAGACATATAAGGTGCACCTTGTATTCGAGGTGTCCTGACTATTTTTTTAGATTGTCTCATCTATAAAAAAGTGCACCTTGTACTCTGATGTAGGTTATACCTTTTCGGGCCTTAATCAACGACAAATAAGGTGCACCTTGTACTAGGGTGTAGATTTAACCTTTTCTAGATTGTCGCACATATAAGCTGCACCTTGTACTAGGGTGTAGGTAACCTTTTCAAGAAGTTTCCCACATATAAGGTGCACCTTGTACCAGGGTGTTAAAAGTCCTTTTCTAGATTGTAATTCAATATTAGGTGCATTGTACTACGGTCAAAGTACGTAACCTTTACTAGATTGTCATTCATCATAAGTTTGCAGCCCAAATGTTTTAAATTGTAAAAAACTTTTCTAGATTTTCCCACATATAAGGTGCAGCTTTGTCTAGGCCGTAGGCATCCTCTCGCCAAATTTGCATGTCACAAAATAAATTGTTGATACGTTGTTGAGCAAGCTTTTCTAGATTTCCCACATAAAGGTGAAGCTTTGTACTAGGGTGTAGGTAACCTTTTCTAGATTGTCTCACATATAAGGTGCACCTTGTACTAGGGATGTAGGTAACCTTTTCTAGATTGTTCACATATAAGGTGCACCTTGGATTAGGGTGTAGGTAACCTTTTTCTAGATTGTCCCATTATAAGGTGCACCTTGTACTAGGGTGTAGACATTGAAAATTTCTAGATTGTCCTACTTATTTAGAAGGTGCACCTTGTACTAGGGTGTAGGTAACCTTTTCTAGATTGTCCCACATATAAGGTGCAGCAAACTAGGGTGCAGGAAAATCCTTTTCTAGATTTCCCACATATAAAGGTGCAGCTTGTACTAGACTGCAAGCATTGAAACCTTTTCTAGATTTCCCACATATAAGGTGCAGCTTGTACTAGGGTGTAGGTAACCTTTTCTAGATTGTCTCACATATAGCGGTGCACCTTGGATTAGGGTGTAGGTGCGCGATTTTCTAGATTGTCCCACATATAAGGTGCACCTTGTACTAGGGTGTAGGTAACCTTTTCGCGATTGGCGTAATATGCGCGTGCACCTTGTACTAGGGTGATAGGGTAACCTTTTCTAGAGGCGTCTCACATATAAGGCGCACCTTGGATTAGGGTGTTTTTCGCCTTTTCTAGATTGTCCCACATATAAGGTGCACCTTGTACTAGGGACAAGGAAAAATTTTCTAGATTGTCCCACATATAAGGTGAACCTTGTACTAGGGTGTAGGTAACCTTTTCTAGATGATCCCGCATATAAAGTGCACGCTGTACCATCAACTTTGTTACCTTATTAGAAGCCATTTCATGACAGATGAGTTGTTTGAAGAGTTTTCAATTGATAGAGGATCCATGAAAAAGTACGCAAAAAGTGCTGTTTGCAACGGTACAGTTCAAAAAAATGAAGAGCACTGAATATTTATTTGTATTAATATGTTATACACAAACCAAACGCTTTTTGTGTATGAAAATGCACCTTGTTTTTACTATTACAACATACACAGCTTTATTTTGTGAAAGGATCAGTATAGATTTCGGTGAAATAGTAGTCAAAAAGTAGCGTACGAGTACGATTTTTTTTACGCCATTACGATTAGTGCGTATGCGTAAAACCGTGACATTGTCATGCCAGCTTGAAAATATTGTTGTCGTTGTTTCGACTAAGATGAGATTTCTTGCAAAACTCGTTTTCTAGAGTACGAGTATATTTCAGTCTTCTAAGGTATACAGGGACCCCTACCGACCGGTATGCATTCAAGTCGCTTTAACACAGAATCCGTCCATTTAAACCCCAATAAAGTATACATTTTCTGAAAGCTAAATAAATGGAGATTCCAACTAATGGTCTATAATAGCAAAAAGTACATACGCGTTTTAGATAAAGAGAAAAAGCCCAAAATGTTTTTCAAGTCAAGTGGCGCCTTTGTTTTACACAAGGGTCGATAATCCACCATAAATATGTGATCCAATACCTAATGACATATGAATGGCATTCAAAAGAAGATCGCCTTACAGTTCGTAACACAACGAGACAGGAAAACAAAGTTACTGCTGGCGGGAAATACGAGCACTTTGACCGTGAGTGGTTTGGCATCGTTATTCAAGGATATTTGAGTGAGCAGTTACGAATCTTTGAGCATCTGAATCTTTGTGGAAAGTCTGTTGCGTGAGTGCTGCTGACAGCTTGCTTGTCAACATCTTTTTGCATCAAATGAAATCCAAAATTCGTTTTTTGATTCTAACTTTTTATGGAAAAAATATTTTTAGATTCTGTTTTTTTGGAGATGATAGATAATATTCAATTTTATTTGATTGTCAAAAAAATCATTTTTGGGGTACCCTGATACCTTGAATCTAGAACACTCAATAATTAAGCAATACAACACATTTTCCGTGTTTATATTCACTTTTACAAACACGCAGGATGTTGGGAGAACACGAGAAAAGTTTGGCTCGTGATTTTCAAACTTTTTCGAGTGTTCTTCCAACATCCCACGTGTTTGTAAAAGTGAATATAAACACGGAAAATGTGTTGTATTGCTTTTATAAAATAACTACACGGTTTTCTTTACGCAAGTTTTCGTTGATCAAATGTGCAATTCTCCTGAAAACATCAGAAATGGCTCACCATCCAATCAAATCTTGCGAAAGAAATCAAAATGGCAAAGCGATTCGACAACTTTTATATGTGCCGTTTCGCCGTTTAAAAAGTGTTTTGACAGGAAAATCGTTTTGAAGAATGCTATTTTCTGTCAGAAAATTACAGAAGAATGCTTCCTTTGTTAGTTAGTGTATCCTGTGAACACGAAAGACGAAGAAAAGTGAGAAAACTGAGCTGATTCAATGAAGACGTCAAACTTTCTGAAATATTTTAAAACTTGATGAATGGAGCACGAAGTCAGGTAGCCAACTCTACAGTTTTTGTCGTACTTTTGAACCTTTTCATAGTTTTTCTCAACAAGAATGTATAAACGATGGATGTTTTTGAGACACATGACGATATTTTTTCTCTATGACACATTTTACTGAAATTAAGCTAAGCTTATCAATAAGTTTGATTTTGAATTTAGCTACAAGAATCGAGAATTGCTCTGCTTTGTGAGTAAATAGAGTAATACGGCGGCTATCGTTGCTTGGTCGGATTTTCAGTTGTACACTTGATAAAATATTGTAGCTATAGAACTCAAAGAATGGTTAGTATGTGAGTTACATTTAGTTTTCTTCGTTATTCAATGTTCAAAATATAGGACGACTCATCTGTCACTCGTCGTTTCGTGTGTTAATCAATGCACATGTTCGGCTTCAAAACAACAAAATCACATTTAGATAGAAGTTGAACTTGAGAAAATAAGAAATGCTGTAATTCTTTGGCTTTTGTTTAGTAAATAAAACATGTTTGACAACAGAATAAAATCTATTTGTCGAATTGAATCCACTGCATCGCTTCAAGGTCTCTCAAGGTCACGGAAACCATGTTTATATTCACTTTTACAAACACGGTTTTTGGGAGCTTCTAGCCAATCAGAGCGTGCGTTATATATATGTTATTTTATAACATCTTTTTCAATGATTGTGTTGACAAGCAAGAATTAAAGAATTAAAGATCAGTGTTATTTTTGATAAAATTTGGCACTGTCATAGGACCGTCATCAGGGAGTTTTTAGATAGATAGACAATAATAGATAGATAGATAGATAGATAGATAGATAGATAGATAGATAGATAGATAGATAGATAGATAGATAGATAGATAGATAGATAGATAGATAGATAGATAGATAGATAGATAGATAGATAGATAGATAGATAGATAGATAGATAGATAGATAGATAGATAGATAGATAGATAGATAGATAGATAGATAGATAGATAGATAGATAGATAGAGGAGATAGATAGATGGAGGATGGATGGATGGATGGATGGATGGATGGATGGATGGATGGATGGATGGATGGATGGATGGATGGATGGATGGATGGATGGATGGATGGATGGATGGATGGATGGATGGATGGATGGATGGATGGATGGATGGATGGATGGATGGATGGATGGATGGATGGATGGATGGATGGATGGATGGATGGATGGATGGATGGATGGATGGATGGATGGATAGATAGATAGATAACTTTTATTTTAACACGATAATAATAAAAGCTAGAAGCTTGTGGGGTCATGCATAAATTAACAATTTTCACAGTCATACATTTTGTATATCTGCTTTAATATTACTTACGATTTGATAACTCTCATCTTTTGGTATCTGCAATGAACCTAGAATAGGCATAATACAATACAACTCTTATCATGTTGTGTATATACATGTATGTTGTTTATATTCAACCAATCACACACAAGAGTGCAAAATAATCATTTCTCAACCAATCAGAATGCTTGAACACGGCATGGCCACCACACGGTACAAACCATACTATAACTACTTCCCACTGATGAAAATGACTCTATAAGTGTTGCTGGTCAATCAACTTATGCATCATGAACAACTCAAATTAGCCATTACCTAAACGAGCAGGGGACTGGGAACGAGTTTATTATAATTAATGCAATTACGAAATTAAGTGCATGAAACAGCATGTTGAAATTAGCATCTGTGCAAAGTTTGATGTGATTTGAGAGAATTCTGTCGGAATTATAAATGTTTGAAATTGTTTTGTCCAGCCAAAATCTTACAGTGAATGTATAGTTTGGCTGGACAATGTCAAAAATTTACAGAGTTTGTATGTGAAAATAGACATCTTTGATGCCTTCTAGCATCGTCAATATCAAGCCGAAGTTCACCAAACTTTCCAGACAAGCTAAGTTTGATCTGCTCTCTCAGAAAATGATGCTCAATTTTGTTAGTTTTTTATTGAATTAGTTTTACGGACTTGGTCCCAGACCCCTGCTCGTTTTGGTAATGGCTAATTGATTTAATTAGATGCCTGTGCAGCAGTGCTTACCTATACTGTTTTGTAGCTCATTTGTCCTATTCAAATGTGGGCCGGCAGACCCTCTTCTTCTAGAAACAATAAGAAAATAAGACTTCTCAGCCATTGGTGTAGCCTGAATATCTGAACTCCGAAGTCAATAATCGTGTCCACTGACGTCATGTAATTTATGTAAATGTTAGAATGTCAACACTTGATGCTTGACTTTGAAGTGCCTATTGTGCAAGAAATTATTAGAAATAAAGATAGACAGGTATTAGGACAGTTATATGTTTGTAAATCTTGTCAATGGCTAGTAGTGAAACACCTTAGAATATATGAAAATTTCGAAATAGTCAAGGCAAAATCTCATCGTTGTATCACCAAAATCCTTCATTTCAGAAGGTTCAAATATCAATGCCAAAAGACAATGCGAAGGACTAGTACACTCCATAGCAGAAATGGGAAAGAAAGACAACTTTATAGCAGCCCTTCTTCTTCATAGTACAAGTACATGTAGTTTGATATGCATAAGGATAGTTCGCTGGCGACGAGTTAAGGTACCAGGGGACCTTCGTGACCACTGTTCACTGAGAGCCGCGTAACGCGCTAACCACTTGTCCAACATGTATAAAAGTATACATTTTCTTAAAGCTGAATAAATGCAGATTCTAAATATGCTTGAGATTATTTCCTATTTTGTCAATATTTTTTGTTATTGCACATTTTAGAAAATTTGACCGGCCTTGTTCAAAGAGTAGCGTGCACACGGGAATTCAATCGATTTCTAAACGGAAAGTGCCATTGTAAGGAGCACACTTTGTTCTAAAAAAAGTGTCTCCGATTTCTGATAAACGCTTTTGTTGAGGAGATATTTGTTGTCAAAGTTCATTAATGTGTTTTTAAGCGATTTACACATAAATCATCAAATATATTTTAAATGAGGCAACGTATCAAAAATCGGAGAAACGTTTTTTTTAGAACAAAGTGTGCTCCTTACAATGGCACTTTCCGCTTAGAAATCGATTGAATTCCCGTGTGCACGCTACTCTTTGAACAAGGCCAGTCGAAATTTCTAAAATGTGCAATAACAAAAAAATATTGACAAAATAGGAAATAATCTCAAGCATATTTAGAATCTGCATTTATTCAGCTTTAAGAAAATGCATACTTTTATACATGTTGGACGAGTGGTTAGCGTGCTATGCAGCTTTCAGTGGTCACGAAGGTCCCCTGGTACACATACATACATAAACTTTATTAACGTGTCATGACTTCTAGCATACCACAAGTGGTACACTAATCGGGGACACTTAAGCCATTTGAAAGATAAGCGACAAAGATAAGTCGGAAGGTTAACATAGACATTCTTCCTGTTGATAAATTTATAAAGAGCTTTTTCTGGTTGTGGATACAGCCTTGTTATTCCAACCAAGGGACTTATTTGATTCAAACGGCGGTTTGGAAATAACACACCTGCCATCTTGAAAAACCCACGAATTTGTAAAAATTATTGTGTGAGCCAATCAGAACACACTACCCTGAACCGAGGTAGAACTTCGGAGTTCAGATGTCTCGCTTGGGAATTTTTTGACCCAGAGGAGGCGGCTGATATTCAGGCTACCATTGGTGGGTAAAAACAATATAGTAGAGTGATTCCAATAAACCTTTACTATCTCCACCAATACACACTAATTAGACACTCACTCTTTTGTTTTCTTTTCTATTAGATGTGACCAGTACAATTACTGTTTCTGAAATTGTTTTTAAATTTTTGTCCTGCTCACTCTGCATTGCCTTGTGGATTTATATGGCTACTGCTCATTCATTAATTAGGTCTTATAATTAACTGAGTGGGAGGTCTAGCTGTACAGGAAAATCTTGACCGAGGTCCTGAAAGTACATTTTTGTACAGACCGAGAGCAGCGAGGTCAAGATTTTCCTGTACAGACCAACCAAGCTCAGTGAATAAGAGTTTTATTATATGACCATTTGAGTAAACTAAAAATTAACTCATTTCAGTTTGCATCTTACAATCCTTACACTAGAATGGCTTCCCAGTATTTTTACTAAATAACTTGTTTGAAAACCGGTTTGACAAGAAAGCGTGTGAAGTGACTGGTATTTCTAGCTCAATGATGAATAACTAAAACAATCTTAAAATCGAATGTTTCCTCGACTTTGGTGTTGAAAACATTGCAATACACGGAGGAACTATGGATTTTTGATAAAAAGAATGGCGAAGAAAATGGCAAGAAAGTTGTGGACTCTTATATTGCTTTACAGTACCTTGTACTTTGTCAGAGCCAGCCTTGTTTAGAGTATTTAAATAATAATGGTAATAATGGTCGTTCTTATATAGCGCATTTCACATTCGTTCCAATGCGCTTTACAACCGATGGAGGACTTTTTCGGGCTGCATATGAAAGGTGCCTACGGCAGCAGAGCAGCTTACAATCATGAGGAGTTAGTATGTTAGTGAGTTATGCCTCCAATTTGAACAGGTTAATTAGTTTAGGGTCGGGAGACAGGACCTACGGTTTAACGTCCTTATCCGAGAAGACGTGAAGGTCTAACCATTTGTAGATGTAATTACAAAGGCAGCACCTGAACAGCAGCTGATATGTCTCATCTTCTCTCTGATGTTGGGCAATTCTTTCCAGTTGTTGGTTTGACGCAGGTAGATCCTTGATGACCTGGTCCACAAAGGCATGGCTGGTCAGATGTAGCTCTTCTTCCTCATTGCTAACCGGTGCTCTTGACAATGCATCTGCTGCGATGTGTTCCTTTCCTGGTACATAGACTATGTTGTAGCTGAACCTCATTAGCTGCATACAAAATCTCTGAATTCTGGGTGGAAGGACGTCCAGGTCTTTGTCACCTAACAATGATAGCAATGGCTTGTGGTCTGTCTCTATCTTGAAGGTCTTGCCTATCAGAAGATCACTAAAGCGTTCGCAGGCCCAAGTAACTCCAAGTGCTTCTTTCTTGATCTGATCTCTTTTCCGCTTCAGACATGGACCTCAAGCTGTACAATACTGGGCGTCACTCACCATTTCCTTGTAACTGTGTCAAAACTGCCGCGAGACCATATGATGATGCATCAGCACTGACTATTGTCTCTGCTGCAGGGTCATAGTGTGCCAGGATCTTCTCGGGATCACTAAGCTCTTTCTTCAGTTGCTGGAATGCCTGTTGCTGTGATGGGCCCCACTGCCATTCATTCTATTAGCTTAGTACATTTTTTGTGTAGCTCTCTAAGTGGCTTTGTCATTTCAGATAAGTGTTGTGAGAACTTGCCTAGCTGATTTATCATTCCAAGGAATCTCCTCAGCTCACTTCTATTTGAAGGTTCTTTCATCTCTATGACTGCCTTCACTTTATTTGGATCTGGGCGGATTCCTGTCCCATCGATGAGTTGTCCTAAGAATGTCACCAGTTTTGGGGAAAACTTGCACTTCTCATTATTTAGTGTCAAACCAGCAGCTCTGATTCTTTCTA
Source organism: Actinostola sp. cb2023 (assembly GCA_033675265.1). NCBI lineage: Eukaryota > Metazoa > Cnidaria > Anthozoa > Actiniaria > Actinostolidae > Actinostola > Actinostola sp. cb2023. The sequence goes on from JAUJYZ010000933.1 coordinate 19,731, forward strand.
GTGCAGCATGCTCCTGTCGTCATGATGTGATTAATTCAGTAATCAAAGTTAACGATGAGAGATGGCAGGTCAGCGGTTGTCCGTGTCAGTCACGTGGGCTACGCATGTTTGCTTGGCCACATGGTCTTTGCTCGTTTGCTTGCTTCGCCTGTTGCATCACCATTTTATTGCTAGCTAACTTGCCTTCTACACTTTGCAATTGTTTTTTCTCTTGGTTCTCTACAATGCCACGAACGACCCGAAATAGCCACGACAGTGCTTTGGAAAATCTGCCTTCGGAAACGTAAACCAATGCTCAAAATTTGCCATCTACCACAGATAGCCAGCCGTTGGTGTCGGCTCAACTGATCGCCTCAGTCGTCGATGCCCTGAAGGCTCCACTTGCTTCCATGGTCGAGCAAGCAGTGCATTCAGCTCGAATGTCCCCGGACAGGCGCCCTGAACAAGGGATAACTCATGCGAAGCGACTCCATCATTGTCACAATCGATGTCGTCCAGCTCTGGCGCGTTTGGAGGCGTTTCCTCGTGCTCCACTGCAAACACGGTCATGGGTCAAAACACCACATCAGGTAGGCCAATATCATTCCCTTCCTTCATTAGCACCATGAATGGAACTTCAACCCCATCTGGCCTGACCACGATTGCCTCTTCTCTTCCATCAACGGTATCTTTCCCACCTAGGAATGTCAACATAGCACATTCCTCCCTCACCGTACCTACGACTTTGATCACTCCAGCGCTTCCAGTTCCACTCCAAAAACCATTCATAGTTGGCCCTGGCTACTCCCCGATTCCCCACAAAGTGGTTATGCAAATTTGTGCCAGAAAATTTGTTCAATTGGAGGACTTACCGTCCGAAAATATCGCTACCAATGAGCCCGAACCAGAGCTTCTATTTGATGGCCGCCTGGTGCTAATGAACACCGCCAAAAAGATCAAACACAAGATCAGGGACATTATTACCTGGATGGAGGCTTTCACCATTTATATGATGATCGTCTGTTCCTATTTCCCTCATCGTTGGTCTGACCTGACCAAATACAAACTGCTTATTGTGCGAACCTTCCGTCAATTTGGTGGTCAAGGGTACCCAAACCCAGCAAGACGACTACAAGCGAAAAAGACGCTACTAAACAGCTTACCACTTTTTTCTTCTGTTAATGTTATTTGATCTACATGTAGCTGGACATGATGACTTATTACTGCTACTGCTAGTCAATTGTTTATTCTATTACATTTAAGGGTTTGCATTCACCATATATGCAGTTTATCATGACTATTCCTGGACCTTATTTATGGCTTAGGACCATATTTATGGGGAAGTCCAATCTGCCATTGTTATGAATTTATATTTCATAAAACATACTCTCAATTTTCATGGTTCTGTGTTTGTCTTTTAATCTGATATCATTACGCTACTAATCATGTATATTTCAGGTTCTCCTCAACACCTGCCAAGCGTCCCTTCGATTTGCCGCCTGAATCATTTGAAATTTTCTACGGAACTAATGTCACACCCAGACCAGGCCAAAGCCCAATATGTCTTACTTGGAATATTACACAGCTTCAAAATTGGTTTTGATGTCCCAACCACACTAAAGCACTCCAAAAAGAACAAACCATCGGCTTACCAGCATGCAGATATCATTGATGCTTATCTCAACAATGAAGTTCAACTGGGACGTGTTGCTGGCCCTTTCAACTTCCCTCCTCCTCACCCTCTTCAGATAAGTAGCTTTGGAGTCATTCCAAAGAAAGGACAACCTGGTAATAAATGGCGCCTCATTTTTGACCTTTCTTCCCCCCATGGTTCCAGTGTCAACGATGGTATTGATCCAGCGTCTTGGTCTCTCCAATACATTAAAGTCGATGATATGGTCAAGATGCTAGCTGAACACGGAAAAGGTGCCCTCCTCGCTAAATTTGATGTTGAAAGTGCCTTTAGAAACATACCAATCCATCCTTTAGATCGCCATTTACTTGGCATGAAATGGAGAACTAAGTACTATGTTGACTTGATGTTGCCCTTTGGGCTACGATCTGCTCCATGTATCTTCAATGCTGTTGCTGATATGGTGGAATGGATCCTAATTAACAATTATGGCATAGACAATATCCTACATTATTTAGACGATTTTATCTTGTCGGGCCCTCCTGAATCACCTACCTGCTCACATAATCTCAATACAGCGACAGCAGTTACTACAGATCTTGGTCTGCCTTTACATCCACAGAAGTGTGTGGGACCGGCTACCAGCATGACAATTCTCTGGATTGAACTAGACACAGTGGCACAAATTGCTCGCCTCCCTTCTGACAAGCTGTCAGCCATCAGTTACACTCTGGATATGTGGTCACGTCGTAAGTGGTGCATCAAAAAAGACCTGCAATCCTTGATAGGTCTACTACATCATGCCTGTAAAGTTATCTGGCCAGGGCGTACCTTCCTTCGTCGCATGATTGACCTGCTATGCTGCTTTCGGAATGATAGGCACCCAATCCGCCTTAACACAGAATTCAAAAAAGACCTTGACTGGTGGAAGCGATTAATTAGCACCTGGAATGGTATCAGCTTCTTTTACTTCCCTGGACTGGAGCCCTTGTCTAATTTTTCTGTAGGGTCAGATGCTTCTGGGACTCTTGGCTATGGTGCCTTTATGGGATCTGAATGGTTCAATGGCTCCCTGATCAACTCCATCTCTCAATCGCCTACAAGGAACTATTTCCGGTTGTTCTTTCTGCTCATACCTGGTGCCCTCTCTGGTCCCGCAAAAGAATCCTATTCCGTGTCGACAATGAAGCCGTAGTACACATTTTAAACTCGCGTACTTCGAGGGACACTAACATCATGCACCTACTACGAAGTTTACTGATGCTTGCTGCTTGTCATCACTTTTCCTTTTCAGCCATTCATGTTCCTGGAATTCAGAATGGTATTGCTGATGCTTTGTCTCACTTTAATTGGCAGGCTTTCCACACCCTTGCTCCAATGGCAGACAGACATCCAGTACACATCTCGCCCCAACTGCTCACCCAGCTCTCCCAGGTAACTTAGAAGAGCGTTGTTTCCACTTTTTACACCAGGGGATTGCACCATCAACTCGCAAAACTTACTTAAGTGCCCAAATGAAATTTATGGATTTTTGCAATATGAGTGGTTGTCTGAACGCAAACGGATCTGCGCTGCCAGCTGACGAATGGACTCTCTGCTTGTTTGCCAGCTTTCTTGCCGATTCCATACATAATGCATCTATCAAAGTTTATTTGTCAGCAGTCCGATCCCTGCACATTGAATCTGGTTTCCCAGACCCACTACAAAACTGTCTACAGCTTCAGCGTGTAGTTAAGGGTATAAAGAGATCCCAGGGGACTTTATCAACCAATAGACGTCTCCCAATCACAGTTGAAATCCTACAATGTATACATGCCTGTTTAAGCCTATCATACCATGATGATGCCATTTTTTGGTCGGCATGTACTCTCGCCTTTTTTGGTTTCTTACGTTCAGCGGAATTCACAGTTCCCAGCATAACTTTGTTCAACGACTCTACTCACCTAACAGTCCAGAAAATAGCAGTGGACTCGTTATCTAATCCTTCCTGCCTGCAAGTCTTAATCAAAGCATCTAAAACTGATCCCTTCCGCCAGGGATGCACCATTGTTATAGGCAAAGGATCCTCTCCATTGTGTGCCATAGAGGCCCTTACAATCTACCTGCCCTTCAGAGGTAACAAGCCTGGTCCTCTCTTCCTACTAGAAGACGGTTCTCCACTTACTAGAGCAATACTAACAGACAGACTAAGACACATCCTCCAGGTTTCAGGAATTCCTGGCAACTATTCTAGTCACAGCTTTCGCATAGGTGCAGCGACCACTGCAGCAAAAGTTGGAATACCCGACCATCTCATCCAAGTGCTGGGTAGATGGAAAAGCGATGCTTACAAAACTTATATTCAGACTTCAAAAAGTACAGTTATTAATGTTTCAAGAACACTAGTTTCCTAAAAATGGTAAGTACCCATTTATTGCTTCGCCTTTGGCTGGAGGGAAGGCGTCGTTTACTGCAGTGCTTGGAGTCTTAGATTGGGAGGACCCCATGGCTCCTAGCCTCGGGTCAAACATCTCCAAGCACTCTACTTGGCAGATGATACTCTTATGGGGGATGACCCGTGGCTTGGTTGCCATGGTAACCCTTTGCTTGCCTTGCTTGCTTGCCTGATTGCTGCTACCAATGGCACCTACCCTCCACATAATCAAGTAATCGAAAAGTTAAATGTGATTAATTCAGTAATCAAAGTTAACGATGAGAGATGGCAGGTCAGCGGTTGTCCGTGTCAGTCACGTGGGCTACGCATGTTTGCTTGGCCACATGGTATTTGCTCGTTTGCTTGCTTGCTTGCTTCGCCTGTTGCATCACCATTTTATTGCTAGCTAACTTGCCTTCTATACTTTGCAATTGGTTTTTCTCCAGTTGCCCAACCCACCCCTGTATGGACTTTGGTAAGTATCAAATATATTCCACTGAGTTTCAGTGTGACAGGTGCTGGGGGGATGACCCGTGGCTTGGTTGCCATGTAACCCTTTGCTTGCCTTGCTTGCTTGCCAGATTGCTGCTACCAATGGCACCTACCCTCCACATAATCAAGTAATCGAAAAGTTAATTCCTTTTGGTTACTCCCATATATGAGGGTGTCGTCTATCAGGCACAAAGTTTCCTGTAGGCCACTCAGTATCTCAGACATTCTCCGTTGGATGTGCTCAGGAGCAGACGTTATTCCAAAGGGTAATCTGTTGTAACAGAACCTCCCACATTGTGTAATGAAGGTTGTTAGTAAGGCTGACTCCTTGGTCAATGGGATCTGGTGGAATCCAGAGTTGGCGTCCAGTTTGCTGAATATTTTCGCTCCACTCATCTGGGCTAGTATTTGTTCCACAGATGGCAGGATGTGTCTTTCTCTGCATTCTGACTCGTTGAGTTTGGTGAGATCCACACAGATTCTTACATTTCCATTAGCCTTGGGGACTACCACCATTGGTGCACACCATTCTGTAGACTCTATGACCTTTGAAATCACTCCTAGCTTTTCCAATCTTTCCAATTCCTCTTTCACCTTTGGAAGTAATGGTAAAGCTACTCTCCTTGGTGCATGTACTGCATAGGGTGTTGCTGTCTCTTTGAGTTTAATGTTGTATTCCCCTGATAGTTTTCCTAATCCATGAAATAGGTCTGAGTACCTATTGAAGACTTCCGTCTGGGAAGAGTCCACTGTTTCCACTGTAGTTAGAAGGTTGAGTGCTTGTATGGCTGGTCTGCCCAGAAGTGGTGTCTTTAAGCCACTGATGACATATACTTTCTGTTTGGTTGACTTACTGGAATCAGCTGTTATCATTCCCAGTACTTCTAGTCTGTACTGACCAGGACCAGTTAGTTTGGTGTCTGCTTTTTGTAGGCGTTCACCAGTTTTCTTAAAAATGCTCTCTGGAATCACAGTGACATCAGCCCCGGTATCAAGCTTGAAGGTGATCCGAGTATTCTCTAGTTTCAGTTGGACTTTCCACGATTCATCCTCATTGCTTAGCTCATTTATTGCTATGGATCCTAGGAATTCTTCATCTGTGAATTCTTCATCTGTGGATTCTTCATCTGACACTGTCTCCACCCTTTTCGGTGCTCTACAAACTCCTTTGAAATGTCCCTTTCTCTTCCAACGATGGCAAAGAGCATCTTTAGCAGGACATTTGAATTGTGGGTGGCAATCTACATCTACCACATTGGGGTTTGTTCTGGTTGGCTGTAGTCTCCGACTTTGGTTACCTGTGGTCTCTGACATTTGTTTTCCATTTCTCTTCTTTCTGTGCCAATTAACAGCCTCAACCCTTGGCTTTGCTTCTTCTCCAGATGTGGTACCTTGGCCTATGACCACGACTTGCTGATTCTTCACAGCTTCGCTCTGCCTTGCCTAGTTCACAGCTTTTTCAAGGGTCAGCACCGAGTCTAGTTGAGTTTTTCGGCCAATCTACCATTTTGGAGGCCAACTACAATACGATCTCTGATCATTTCCTCTCTGAGTTCTCCGTAGGAGCAGTGGTCGGCCAAACTGTACAGGCTTGTGATGAAAGCTTCAATGACTCGCCAGGTTGTTGTGATCTTTGATTAAACTTTGCTCGCTCGAAAATGACATTCCGTTTCTTTACGAAACGGGCTTGAAATTTATCGACAATTACGCTGTATTTCTTCTCTTCCTCCTCTGTGAGTGTGAGTATGAAGAATGTCATTTGCTCTATCTCCCATCAAGTAGATTAAGGTATTTATCTGACTGGGCTCATCTTTCTTTGAAAGACCGGAGGCTACACGAAATTGCTTGAATCTTCTAATCCATTTTTGCCACTCATCGGGTTTAGAAAATTCGAAATATTCCGGTGGAGATATCTGGAAGGTTGCCATCTTTCGAAAATCCCACTTCTGACACCATTACATGAACCATGAGTCAAGGCGCCATCTTGGTTGCTTGGGTAACCTCTTTATTACACAGGTAACCCAACACTACAGTTTCAAATCAATTTCACAAACTCAGTGGCATCTCTAATTCCTGCAAACTCAGCAATAAAATGAATACCGTATTCATCGCTTATAAGCCACACTTTGTTTCCGAAAATCGCGAACCAAAGTGGGGGTGTGGCTTATCTGCGTGAACATTGGGAATTGGTACCAGAAATTAACATAAAAGTATAAAAGAGTACGCACATCATTTGTGTGTTTATTACTATTACTGTAGCTACTCTGGTCATTGGCCATTGGTTAGACGTCCAATTGAACAGGCAAATTAACGGGTGCTACATTTAATTAACACCTTTTCAGACAGTCACGGAGGGGCCGACCATCCCCCAAAATATATCATTAAAAGTGCTTTTCGCGATAACTTTCCATCCCATGTTTATTTTGACCAAACTTCGTATATAGGGTCACCACATGATGGTAAATATTTTTGATGTTTTGTGACGTCAATATGGATGTTCTATGACATCACAATGGATGTTGCAATAGTGTAACCATTTTTAGGAATATAGAATCTACTTCATTTATGTAGCGGTATTGATACATCTTGTCAAGAGGAGTTGAAAGCCGAAAACCATTTGTCGATAGCATAAAAATATGTTGAGTTATAACAAATTCTATATAAGCTTCCCACCCCTCCCCTGAATATCATGATGGTTAAAGACATATGGCAAATAAACTCCTTTGGGATATTTTTTCATGATCCATTTTTGTTGTAATATGCAAGGCTAAAGGGCTTCTAAAATCGTATCATTTTGAAATTTTGATTTTCATCCTGAGAATAGAAATATTAGCGATTGTTTAAATTGTGATGTCATAACACATGACGTCACTAAAGTACGATTCATTTATGGAATTAAAGACGATAAAGAGATACTCAAACATGGAAATGTTTCATATGTCCTTTCTCAGTGACAGTACAACCTATTTCCAATGTTATCTGTACACTCAAGCATAAAATATTAATTTGCGAAATTTCCCAATAGTCTAAAACTGTCCGTGCATAACCAAGCCTTTAGCAAAGTTCAAAGGTATTGATTATTCTGCTAATATTAACGCTAATCACAAATGGTTTGTGGATTTCAACTCCTCTTGACAAGGTTTATCACTACTGCTACATAAATGAAGTAGATTCTATATTCCTAAAAATGGTTACACTATTGCAACATCCATAGTGACGTCATAAAATATTTACCATCATGAGGTGACCCTATATACGAAGTTTGGTCCATATAAACAAAAGGAATGTTAAGCTATGGCAAAATATACTTTTTACCCACGTTTTGATGATACATTTGGGGGTGGTGGTTGCAGGCCCCGACGTGGTTTAACGCTTTGCTAAATTGTGCAAACGGTTTTACTACAAGACCTAACGGTTTCCTAAAGTGTTTTTCATTGATGAGCGGGTTGGTTCACGTGCTAACACAACATGTGTCAATCAAGTGTCTCAAACATACCATTCTCACGTGCACACTAATGAACCTTAGATTTTAGAACTGATAATGCCGAAAGTTGGTGGGAAAGACGTTTTGAATAAGTCATTCCATTGAAAAAGTGTCTTTATGATTACCAAGCTAAATTATTGGTAAGCCTTTGAAGTATTCTCTGGGAGTTTACGTCTCATAACGCAAAGCATGTAATATACATGTAGCTTTTTCAAGATTCCACTTGATTTCTATTAATATTATTCAAAAAAAACATTTTTTCCAAAACTCAGGGTGCGGCTTATCTGCGAGTGCGGCATATACGCCAGTGAAAACGGTAATATAAACTTACAACAGGGCTTATGGTAGGATGCGGGGGGGAAAAAAATCAAAATTATGCGGGATTTTTTGGCGAATTATGCAGGGAAAATCGCGAATTATGCGGGAAATTATGCGGGATGACGTCATACATTTTTTAGCAGAAATAAAATTGTTTTATCATGTTTCACTTCAAACAAGCTTATACTGCTTCAAATTAGAGGCCCTTTCTCTTGCATGCTTCGTTCCTGTCCTTTTGAAACTAAATTGAAACTTGAAATGAACGACTCCTTCAATTTGATCGCAAAGATATAAGGGCTGTTTCCGACCAATCAGAGAGAGCCGTTCTCACGGTAATTTGCATATTCTCAGTTTTCTTTTGTAACGCGATATTTACATGTATAAAGGGCCGAAATAAAAATTCGGTAGTTGAGTATTAGAGAAAGGTTGATTGTCTCAAATTTTCAAATCTATGTACAAGAAAGTCTACATTAAACGTCAACTGAACCTATAAAGTATTCCGTACAAGATTGCACGTGGGTATTGATTTACTCGATCTCGAGCTGAAACATTTATCGCTTCATAACCGTTCCGTTTAATTTCCTCTGTTGATTCTCTTACAACAAAATTATCCATGTTTTTAAACCATAATTGAACTCGCAAAACGCTATGAAGGAAGAATTCACGTTTTCCCGCAGAAAATTATCATAAACACAGACACGTTCTATCGAAATTTAGACAACAAGCCTCAGCGGTTTTCAACATAGAACGCCTTGTCATTCCCGTTGTGAATCGTCCATTCGATTGCTCAATGTTCGACGATTTGCAATTGGGAAGGAAATCTACTGAGAATAATCTTTGAGAAATAGTGAAAATTGATACCTGTTTTATGATTTTCTACAAATTTCTCCAAATTATGCGGGATTATGCGGTAATTGCAGGCTTATGCGGCTTATGCGGAGCAAGCCAAATTATGCGGTTCCGCATCTGCGCATCCTACCATAGGCCCTGTTACAAGTTCTTGCTAAGCTGCATGAATATACTTTCGGACAGAAAAATTGCAAGCCACCAAATAACACTTCGAAGTATTCTTTGAAGTATTCTTTGCTTGAGTACTATATACTAATAATGAGATGGGCCAAAGAGACCTACAGTACCGATCGAAACTAACCTCAAACGCGAAGTAACATATGTTATAAAATAACTATGATATAACGCACGCTCTGATTGGCTGAAAACCCATGTTCTATGAGAGCACAGAAACATGGTTTCGATGACCTTGAACAACCTTGAAGCGATGCAGTGGATTTGATCGACCACAAATATATTTTTTCTGTTGTCAAACACGTTTTATTTACTAAACAAAAGCCATAGAATTACAGTTTTTCTTGTTTAGTTAAGTTCAAGTTCTATCTAGATGTGATTTTGATGATTTTAAAGCGAAAATTAATTTTGCAAGAACATTGAGCTTCAAGTTCAAACAGCCGGCAAGAAACTCGACGAATCGTCCAAATATTTTTGTCCACAACAACGAAGAAAACTAAATATAACGGCTCAGTTTTCTCAATCACATACTAACCATTTTGTAAGTTCTATAGCTACACATATTTTCTCAAGTGTACGACTGAAAATATCAAGAAAATATAGCCGTATTTAAGTTATACTCACAAACAAAACAGTAAAAACAGAGCGATTCTTGTAGCTACACGGCGGGTTCGTCAGAACATTCATATCTCTAGTAAAATATGTCAAAGAGAAAAAATATCTTCAAATGTCTCAGAAACGTCCATCGTTTACACATTCTTGGTCGAGAAAAGCGATGAAAAGATTCAAAAATACGACAAAAACTGTGGATATTTGGCTACCTGACTTCGTGCTCCATTCATCAAGTTGTCAAATATTTCAGAAAGTTTGACGATTCGTCTTCATTGAATCAGCTCAGCTTTTCTCACCTTTCTTCGTGTTTTGTGTTCACAGGATACACAAACGAAGTGTAACAAACATTCTTCGGTAATTTTCTGACAGAAAAGAGCATTCTTCAAAACGTTTTTCCTGTCAAAACACTATTTATACGGCACTGATAAAAGTTGTCGAGTCGCTACTGTCGCTTTGCCATTCTGATTTCTTTCGTGAGATTTGATTGGATGATGCACGATTTCTCGCTTTTCAGGAGAATTGCAAATTTGATCAATCAAAATTCGCGTAAAAAAGGATTTTTTAAGAAAGAAATCCTTGTAATTATTTTATAAAAGCATTAATACACGCTTGCCGTGTCTTTGTTCTCTGTTAAAAACACTTGGGATATGTTGGGAGAACGCAGAAAATGTTGAAAATCACTCGCCGGAGGCTCGTGATTTCCAACATTTTCTTTGTTCTCCCAACATATCCCGCGTGTTTTTAACAGAGAACAAAGACACGGCAAGCGTGCATTAATGCTTAATTAACGCAAAGCGTGCATTTGGAGTTAACGCAAAACAAACGCAAAGCAAACCTTGCCGATGTTTACGTTTGTTTAGCGTTTACTAAATGAACGCAAAGCAAACGCAAAGTAAAAACTATTCTATTCTAAACTCGATTGGATTTCATTTTCGAAAGCATTCAAACATCGTTATATATTTACAATGTAATAGAAATTCAGTACAGTTTACCGTAAATGTACAAAATAATGCACACACAAAATACACAAAATCAAACACACTTCAGCAAACTAAATGCGAGCAAAGTTAGCCGAAACTAAAAGCGATTTCTGTGTCGAAATCTCATTGATAGAGGACGTGAATTCGAAGACATTTTCGATAAAAGATGACGATGTTTTCGCAAAGAATGAAAGCAACACAACCAACTAGACATCGGCTAGACACTTGGCGCCGAGATCTGTCACGTTACGTCACACAAAGAAGCCGCTAATCAGATGACAAGAGAGCAATGGCGGCTCGTAGCGAATGGCTTCGCAAAGTTTGCTCTTCAAAGTCCGAAAAGTTAAATATACCAGTCGAAGATCAAGAAAAAAATTACCTTATTGAGAAATTGCAATTTATTCCGTCCAAATATGTACAAATATGACATTTCAGAACCAGAAATCTTCCTTTAGTTTCCTTTGTAATTCACATCATTCGTTCGACCTTCGGCTCGGGTTTGTTTACGTTGTTCTTCTCGAGCGCGCGTTTGTTCTGAGTTAACTCCAAACAAACGCAAAGCAAACCCTGGCAAACTTTGTGTTCGTTTGGAGTTAACGAAAAACAAACGAGGTTTGAGGTTAGTTTCGATCGGTACGGTACTGTACATGTATGGGCCTAAGCTCAAGTGTTATAAAATCAATATCCTGTGGGACACAAATCAAGCTCAAATTGTGCTAACTTACATTGTAGTAAGTTATTATCAAAACATGAAAAGAACTATCGAATTTACGAATTTAAAAGAGGAATTTGGAATGATGTGGTTCATTTTACTCGACCTCTGGCCGATTCACAAGTTCTTTGAAGTGGATTTTCTCCTTCAGTTTTAGCTCACATTATTCTGCAATTAAGCTGGTAGTACTTTGTGATCTTTTTATTTGATGAACAGCAAATGTAAAGGGCTTGAAATCAAACAAGAACAATAATAATGTGATAATCAATCTAATGTGGTACGATCAGCAAGTTGCCACGGTTTCAACTTTTGAGCCAATCTGAACCCTGAAATAGACATTCCTGTCATTCCTCGACGCAAAATTAGACAGACAACATGAACTGCAGATTTGGACTCAGTCTACCACAGGTAGCCCAAGTAATACATGTATATACAATGTAAGGTACTGTACAACACAGTCTACCACAGGTAGCCCAAGTAATACATGTATATACAATGTAAGGTACTGTACAACCACTTTCTATTTGAACATGGACACAGGTAGCCCAAGTAATACATGTATATACAATGTAAGGTACTGTACAACCACAGGTAGCCCAAGTAATACATGTATATACAATGAAAGGTACTGTACAACCACAGGTAGCCCAAGTAATACATGTATATACAATGTAAGGTACTGTACAACCACAGGTAGCCCAAGATATACAATGTAAGGTACTGTACAACCACTTTCTATTTGAACATGGACACAGGTAGCCCAAGTAATACATGTATATACAATGTAAGGTACTGTACAACCACAGGTAGCCCAAGTAATACATGTATATACAATGAAAGGTACTGTACAACCACAGGTAGCCCAAGTAATACATGTATATACAATGTAAGGTACTGTACAACCACAGGTAGCCCAAGTAATACATGTATATACAATGTAAGGTACTGTACAACCACTTTCTATTTGAACATGGACACAGTACAGTACAGTACATGTATGCCTTTTTGAAACTTGTGTGCATTATAAATCATTCTAACATAATTTCCAAGTGCATTAAGTGTCTTACTTTTCTTTCTTAGCATTGGTCAAAGTAATAAAAGTGTTCCTGACATTGCGAAGACTGGACAGAATTTGTGCAAATGGAGTAACCAGCTCCTCAACTCGTGTTCTGTTGGTAAAACAAACATTATTGTTACCAGTATTGATTGATTGTTAATAAGGCAGCGCAAGTCAAGGCTTAGCAAAGAATCTGTTCTTTTCACTCTCAAAAATAAGTAAGTCTTGCAGTGAAATATGTAATGAAGAGTTATTTGCCAATAGTAAGGTAACTTTTATCCGTAACAATGTTAAGGTTCATGCTAGCAAAGACCATGTAATCTGCACCATCGTAGTACATGTACGTTTGACAGTCTCTGCTAGTGTGAACCTGAAAAATGAAATACATGGAAATAAATACATGGAAATAAATACATATAAATAAATACATGGAAATAAATACATGGAAATAAACACATGGAAATAAATACATGGAAATAAATACATGGAAATAAATACATGGAAATAAATACATGGAAATAAATACATGGAAATAAATACATGGAAATAAATACATATAAATATTATTATATAAATAAATACATATAAATAAACACATGGAAATAAACACATGGAAATAAACACATGGAAATAAATACATGGAAATAAATACATATAAATAAATACATGGAAATAAATACATGGAAATAAATACATGGAAATAAATACATATAAATAAATACATATAAATAAACACATGGAAATAAACACATGGAAATAAACACATGGAAATAAATACATGGAAAATATATACATATAAATAAATACATGGAAATAAACACATGGAAATAAACACATGGAAATAAATACATGGAAATAAATACATGAAAATAAATACATGGAAATAAATACATGGAAATAAATACATATAAATAAATACATGGAAATAAATACATGGAAATAAATACATGGAAATAAATACATGGAAATAAATACATGGAAATAAATACATGGAAATAAATACATGGAAATAAATACATATAAATAAATACATGGAAATAAATACATGGAAATAAACACATATAAATAAATACATGGAAATAAATACATGGAAATAAATACATGGAAATAAATACATGGAAATAAATACATATATAAATAAATACATGGAAATAAATACATGGAAATAAATACATATAAATAAATACATGGAAATAAATACATGGAAATAAATACATGGAAATAAATACATATAAATAAATACATGGAAATAAATACATGGAAATAAATACATGGAAATAAATACATGGAAATAAATACATATAAATAAATACATGGAAATAAATACATGGAAATAAATACATGGAAATATATACATGGAAATAAATACATGGAAATAAATACATGGAAATAAATACATGGAAATAACTACATGGAAATAAATACATATAAATAAATACATGGAAATAAATACATGGAAATAAATACATGGAAATAAATACATGGAAATAAATACATGGAAATAAATACATATAAATAAATACATGGAAATAAATACATATAAATAAATACATGGAAATAAATACATATAAATAAATACCGGTACATGGAAATAAATACATGGAAATATATACATGGAAATAAATACATGGAAATAAATACATATAAATAAATACATGGAAATAAATACATATAAATAAATACATGGAAATAAATAATACATGGAAATAAATACATGGAAATAAATACATGGAAATAAATACATGGAAATAAATACATGGAAATAAATACATATAAATAAATACATGGAAATAAATACATGGAAATAAATACATGGAAATAAATACATGGAAATAAATACATGGAAATAAATACATATAAATAAATACATGGAAATAAATACATGGAAATAAATACATGGAAATAAATATACATATAAATAAATACCGGTACATGGAAATAAATACATGGAAATATATACATGGAAATAAATACATGGAAATAAATACATATAAATAAATACATGGAAATAAATACATATAAATAAATACATGGAAATAAATACATGGAAATAAATACATGGAAATAAATACATGGAAATAAATACATATAAATAAATACATGGAAATAAATACATATAAATAAATACATGGAAATAAATACATGGAAATAAATACATGGAAATAAATACATATAAATAAATACATGGAAATAAATACATATAAATAAATACATGGAAATAAATACATGGAAATAAATACATGGAAATAAATACATATAAATAAATACATGCAAATAAATACATGCAAATAAATACATGGAAATAAATACATGGAAATAAATACATATATATAAATACATATAAATAAATACATGGAAATAAACACATGGAAATAAATATCGATATATTGGGATTTTACATAATTTTTTGCAAATCACTGCAAGCATGTTAAAAATAAATAACCCAATTCAATGTACATGATGAATTTTCTAGGTTGATTACGAGGTAAGAAAAATGCAGAATAACTGACTTACCCTTCACTAAATGAATGGTGCCGAAATGTAACACATTTGGATGCTAGCTCAAATTCACTGTCTGATTTATACAAGAATGACTCTCGACGTTTCGGAGGGACTGGTATTGCCAGTTTGTCTGTTTCATGTTTATCAGATGATTCCTCCCCAGATCGAGAAGAATACTTGCTCTCCCGTTTTCTAGGAAAGCTACATATAAAAAGAAATAAAGATACATAAACTTAGTACATGTACATGGGAATTTAGTTTCCCCCTGCCACCATCCCGTCAACATCTTTACTTTTAGTTTCTTTGTTCATTGTGAATCGGGTTTTTTTCCTTATTATTATTGTATCTATTTTATTTTATGTTATGTTATATTGTTGTAGTTGACAAAGTGTGACTAAACATTAAACATTAAACATATATACACTACAAATTGTATATTGTCACTGCAATTATACCTACACATGTAAAACACTCTATGAGTACATGTGGTTCCTACATTTGAGTACAGTTGGTGAATACAAGGCGTACAGGTACAGTATATCACTGGAGGTGATATAGTGGCCAAACCCAGAATTTGGCAATTTGGCTGCACCCCCCTTGTGGCAAGCTGTTCTTGGTATCATTTTAAAGCCTATAGCCTACTGATCACGAATCTGCTTGTTAACACATGGAAAAAGTGTCCAAAGGCCTGGGTAACCTGGCCTAAACAACCCATACTCCTTTGTGTCAAAATTTTTTGCTTTTCTTCATGACAAGGAGCCTTGCCGGTATCTGATTGCGAAGATGGCAAGCCAGGACTGCTACATCTGTATCTGGAGACTTTATTACGATAGTGGTTTCACCGTTTTCTGAGGCATGTTTGGCATGGAGAAGTATCTTTGTGTCAGCTTCTTCGTGGTTGCTGTTTAGCTCATGGATCTCTTCACAAACAACTTTACTATCAGATCAAGTAATTCTTTGCTGGTTGGTGTAGACATGATTAGTTTGTTTGTTTCTTCAACCAAAACATTTTTATTTTAAAACCAAGCTTTCGGACACATGAAAATGGAAACATAGCAAGACAAAAATGTCATTTGTACTTCAATCATCGTTGTAAAAAACATCAAGTATTACCAAAGCCTCTACGTATCCAGCCACCAATAAAGAACTACAAAGGATATGCGGTGGCTAAACGGTTTGGATTCCAATTCCTAGCACTCAGAATTGAAGAAAACCACACCATAATAAAGAAGTACGAAGCGGAGATATTAAAAATTACAGAAACCTTACAACATTTATGCAGTGAAAGACTTTGATCAAAAGAAACATCAAACTGAATTGTGACCAGTGAGACAAAGACACTCCTTGAAGTTGAAAAAACTCCTCAAATCTGACTCTAACAAAGACATGACCGATAAAAAGTCAACGTGGGTTGTCAACATGTCGAGCGTAAGCTTTGATGCTAACGAAATATCAGTCCTTTCGAAAGGTCTTAATTTTGCACCAACACCAAGAGAAATCCCCGTACAGCAGTTCGTGGTTGAAACTGAGAGTTCTATCTATGGTTTAAATGCAATCTAAAGATCTGAAGTAAGGAACAAAATAACTAGTATTTTAGCGAGTGCAAAGCGGCCAAAGGATAACTTATCAGCAAGCGAGAAAAAAGCACTCGTCTCTTTATGTAAGAACAAGGATATAGTGATTCTAAAAGCTGATAAAGGCAATTCTACTGTTGTGATGGACCGTTCAGAATATAACTCAAAAATCTTGAATATGCTGAAAGATACCAACACATACAAGCTGCTACCAAAAGACCCAGCCAAGTCATCAGAAGCTAAAATGAAGTCCTTGTTATCTAGCATGAAAGAAAGGATCCCCGAGTCCATCTACAAAAAGTTGAACACAACCAATGGAACAACACCCAGACTTTACGGGGTTCCCAAGATCCATAAAGAGGGAACACCGTTGAGACCAATAATTGTCAGTTTCACTGGGTCACCAACATACCAGTTGTCCAAACATTTAGTATCAATCTTGTCGCCTATAGTGGGCAACACGGACCGTCATCTCCGTAACTCTAAGGATTGGACTAATCGAGCGAAGGATGTAGTTTTAAATCACGACGATGAACTTGTGTCATTTGATGTAGTTGCCCTATTTACGTCCATCCCCACACATGTTGCTGTTTCTGCAGCCAAGTCAAGACTTGATCAGGATGATAGCTTACGCGAAAGAACCTCTCTAACATCTTCTGACGCTGCTGCCTTACTATCCTTTTGCCTAAGCTCAACTGAATTCTGTTTCAACAGCAAGTTCTACAAACAAATACACGGCACTGCCATGGGATCGCCAATATCTGTTGTTGTAGCGGATCTAGTCATGGAAGAGCTGGAATCCAGAGCACTGGCGACTTTTACCAACCCTCCCAGCCTGTATGGACGGTATGTGGACGACACAATTTGCGTCATTCAAAAAGATCAGATCAATGCTTTCCACCAACACCTGGATAGCCAAGACCCCAACATCAAGTTCACCGTAGAACGCTACTCTGATGATGGCCTCCCTTTCTTAGACACGCTTAATAAGGTTCTTGATGATGGCACCATTGACGTCTCCATCTTTAGGAAAAAGACACATACAGGATCGGTATCTTCACTTTTCAAGTCATCACCCTCCTCAGCACAAGGTGGCTGTCGTGCGCACTTTAGTCCACAGAACCAACAACTTGCTTTCGAAAGATTGCCACAAAGACAAAGAACGCACTCACATTGGTAGAGCTCTCGCTGCTAATGGATACCCACGGCAGTTTATCCATAAATTTTCACAAGACCGAAAGATAGCTGAGAAGAAATCTGACACGGAAGAACGAAAAGGTTTCGCACTTTTACCGTACGTGCAAGGTACAACAGAAAGGATCAAACGTGTCCTAGAAAGCCACAGGATTGAAGTCTGCGTAAAACCACTAACAACGCTGAGACATATCTTGTCCAAGCCTAAAGACCCGCTACCAAAAGAAAAGAAGACCGGAGTGATTTATTCCATCCCGTGCGGAGAATGTGAAACGTTTTACATCGGAGAGACTGGTAGATCTTTGGCCACAAGACAGAAGGAACATCAGTCCTATGTTAGACTTAACAAGACCGACAAGTCAGCTCTCGTGGAACATGCACACAATACAGGACATTCCATCTCCTGGAATAACACCAAGATCCTTGAAGTAGAAACAAGATTGCACCAAAGGAAATGGTCAGAAGCATGCCACATTGCTAAGAGTACAGATGCCATTAGTAACAGAGACACTGGCAGAATTTTGCCACAAAATTACACTGCTCTATTTAAGAAATTTTAATCTGTCATCTATCACACATTCTTAACTTGCTAATTTCCTTGCTCGCGCAAATTGTCTTTTTGTTTTGTTTTTGTTTTTGTTTGCGCGCGCTATTTGTTTACAACGTAATAGCCGTTAGTTTTGACGAATTACTACCATTTTACACCCTGAAGATGGACCATGTGTCCGAAAGCTTGGTTTTAAAATAAAAATGTTTTGGTTGAAGAAACAAAGAAACTAATCAACTTTACTATCATCGACATACAAATGGAAGCACTTGCTTTCAACGGTACAGTAGACATGGCAATTTCCGATTCGATCTGTGTAGTTGTCTCCAGACCACTGCTTGAGAAGAAATTCTGTAAGTCTTGTCTTGTTCTCCCCACTGCTGAGGAACTTCTTCCACTGTTTTGGGCACTTTTGGCCACCTCTAGTTATTTTGACCTTGACGGTTCCTTGACTAGCACGCTTTGCTCTCTCTGGATTCTTGATGGAGACATCGGGATATGTGTCTGTGACGAAGTCGACTCGCCTTGCCAAGGTTGCCCGGGGAACAACTGAATAGAAAACAGCTGCCACCAATTCTTCAAATGTTTCTGGCATTTCTTTCAATGCTTGAAGTACAGCCATTCCATCAACAATCAGTGCCGCGGTGGGTGGAACATCCTCTGCTGGTTCGACTTCCTTTACTAATATTTCCAGTAACTTGGACTTGTCAGTCTTGCCAAGAGATCCGTCAACAGAAGCCAGATACCACGGAAGGGGACCAAGGGAGTATTGTAAGACTTCTCGTAGATCCATATCTCTTGTCTGAGCGACAACCAGTAGACGAGCAAACAGATCCCTGTCTGCTTTAAGCATGACATCTCTTCCAGATATTTTGACAGATGAAAGAGTCGCAGATGCAAAATTCGCCAGCTTCAATTTTGGTATGGGATCATAGAAGTCATCAATCTCTTCCTCATAAAAGTTTCCATGGATTTCTTCCCCTTCTCATGGGCCATCAGAAGGTCGTCTTCAACTTTCTTTGGGGCTGTCAAGCCTGATGCTAGGTGTGAAATATCATCAGAGTCTGATGGCGAAAACGGGTTGATCCAGTTGTTAAGAGTTGACTGGACTTTCTTGACATCATTCTCATCGACTGACATTCTGGATTTGCCCATCTCTTTGACCACACCCTCA
This sequence comes from Actinostola sp. cb2023, assembly GCA_033675265.1. Lineage (NCBI taxonomy): Eukaryota > Metazoa > Cnidaria > Anthozoa > Actiniaria > Actinostolidae > Actinostola > Actinostola sp. cb2023. The sequence goes on from JAUJYZ010000933.1 coordinate 39,425, forward strand.
TCATTAGCCACGCACAATCCAGCCATCTCACGGCAAGCTTGGGTAGTCGCTGTGCGTTCATGAGAGGGTGCCAAAAGCTTATTCTACCCAGAAAAGCTTTTTGTATTCTGACCTTCAACTTTTCAGAGCGGTACAGAGGGTTATGTACGCCATGGAGAGAGAGTAGTTCTATGTATCTTTGCCGTAGGTCAGACATACATAGAACTTCCAAACGCTCAAGAAGCCTCGGCTCAATCTCAGACTTGAGTACTTGAAAAGCATCATCATATTGACATTCCATCTCTCCTTCTTGATTTTTCTTGATGGCTTCTATTTGCTTGACATTTGTGTACGAGCGGTAACAAGACCTATGATAGCACACTTCTATAGCAATAGGATCTTGTTTGTTTAAAGCTACAATAAGCCTTTCGTCACCTTGAATCTTTGCTGCCTCGAGAAGAGTTGTTCCTGCTGTTACTGTCTGGCAAAGGGTTAGCTTTTCTTTTCTCCGTCTGTCTTTCGGATCCGTCTATTCATTTTGACATATCACACAGTCCTTGATGTCAGTTGACTATAGAGAAGAACGCGTCATAGTACCATGCTCTAGTTCAGCTATGACAGTATTTTTCTCCTCTGAAGATGGAGTCTCCTCTATCTTCCTCTTTTTCGCAGCACGTTCAAGAAGGTTCTTGGCCGTGTACGTTTGGTAGCATCTACGGTGGTACACACCAAATGGGCCGTTTTCCCATTTCCCTTCCATATTTGTAGAAATGTCATATTTTCGAACGTCTGAGGCTTCTTTGAAGGTCTTCCAGCTTACATCAGAGAAGTTCGTTAGTGTGCCTTGCACTCTAGCTTTGTGACACAAGCAACTTGTTGAAGCAGTCGAAGATGATCTCGGGTGCGTAAGTGCCTATCACCCTTATTTTTTATTATACAAAATGGCCTTGTGCAAGTTAACCACAATTGTAATCTTGCAAAACCTTTTCCCACAATTTATATAATGATGTCAAACCTTTTTTCCTATTTCATGAAAGTTCTACTCGCAACAAGCAAATCCCTGTGTTGACGTGTGTGTGATAGGTACTTTAAAAGTAGGTACCCTTAGGAGTACATGTGGCTACTACTATATATCTATTTGCACAAACGTATGGTTTCTTGGTCAATGAAAGGTACATGAAGGGCTTCATTGATCCCGTAAACGGGCTGAGTTATCCCACAATGGGGCTCAATTATCCTCAAAAGAGGCTCAGTTATCCTCCAAAGAGGCTCATATATTCCCTTAAAGGACTTTTGTTTTCCCATTATGGGCTTTTGTATCTCCAAATGGAGCTCATTGTTTAAAATCAGCGAGCGTTGTTTTCGCTGTCTTGTCAGTTCAGGTTGGAGTAGAGCTTTGCGAATCTCGGCGTAAACATCGGCCTAAAAGTTGAATAACACTTACAGAACCTTTCATCTGACCATTTAGAAAGACAGAATGAAAGCTGTGATAAATAATATTGGTGAATATTCTGAAACCAGCTAAACATTATTACTTAAGCTTACTAGGTAAAATGACTCGATGAAACTCAATACAGACAATCATGAGGAACGGCAATCGGTTGAGCATGTACGCCGCTCTCGGCTCGCTCTCGGTAATACGAAGTGATAGGGCGATTTCTTTACTCGGGTGGTGATTGGTCCCGAAATTTATCTATCAGCGAGATTTCTCTACTTGAGTGGTGATTGGTTCCGAAGTTTATCTATTGTTACTTACTTATTTACTTTCGGAAAACTCAGACGATGGCAATAGTGGCAAGCTGCACAAGCGCAGTAGCCACAAAAAGCAAGCAATCAAAGTAAACTTGAAAAAGAGCTATACTGACTTCAATCAAACGACAAATCTAACACATTACTAGTTATAGCAACTTTCAGTGAGTTTTGAAAATGGAAATAAATACTTACAGTCATTCTAGAGATGTCAAATATGATGCACGTTTTCTCGGTACACGGTGGCCATCTTGGATTTAATGCGAACCGCTGACCATGACAGCTGGCCCACAAAAAGGCACAGGAAGTCCAATATAAAAATATATTTATTACCAAACACGTCTGCCCATCTAATTGAGGGACGTTTCGTTTGTCTCTGTCCTTACCTGATGTATTAAACATAATTTGCACCCTTGTATAACTTCTTTTGAATGACGTCATTATAGATGGCTTTTTAGATGTGGCTAAATGTAATTTAGGCGAAGTTAAAATTAAGACAATGCTGGCCAGCAGTCTTTCTCACACGTGACAATTACAGGGCACCCCTGAGGGTTTTCAGGGGCAAATCGGACCTCGTGCCATGACTAGTCGCTCTGGTGAGTTTGTTGATCATTGCGGCATCACAAACTGCTAGAAAGAGGATCGTTAAGAAAAGGAAGAACAAAGAATACATCAAAAAAGCATGCCTCGGAAGACAAGGAATAGCCAGGACACGGCGCTAATTCCTGGGTCCGCTCCAACCGGTGCAGAACCGCCGTCTTGCTCGGTTGCGTTGCAAGGTCAAGAACAGCCGGCGGCGAATAACATCCAAGCGCTTTCGCCAGACGTTCTGGCGTCGATCGTCTTGGCAGTGAAATCGGCACTGGCGGCTGAGAATACAACCTCAAGCTCTACAGTCGTTCAGCAAGCTGAAAATCCTTCGGCGAGTGTGCAGAGCGAGGCATCTGGGACTGTGCCATCGCCTGCTGTTATCGGATCACAGACCGCCAATCTCCTCGCTAGTGGAACTGCGGTTGCCCCTCAACTGGCTCAAGTGATACCTTCTTGCTCCGTGGCCCAAGGTAGGTCATTGGTCAGTGTGCCGTCATTTGTCAATACGTTTGCGACATCAGTGCCTAATCTAAGCATGGCGAGCGCTTCAAATGCATCAAACCTCGTGAAGACAGGAATTCCCCAAATTCCTTCCCTTCCGGTGCCCGTCTCACAACAGCCATTTGTTGTTGGCCCTGGATTTTCGCCAATCCCCGCGAAAAACGTCGCTATTATTGTTGCTGGCAAGTTTGTCGACTTTAACGAACTGCTTTCGGCCAATATCTCCCAACAAGAACCTGAGCCACAGCTATTATTTGATGGTCACGTGGTGCTGACGTCAACGGCCAAAAAACACAAACGACGCATCGAAGACATCATCACATGGATGGAAGCCTTTTCTAGCTATGCGTTAGTGCTTACGTCTTGCTTTCCTAACCGTTGGCGAGACTTGGTACAGTACCAGCTCCTGATTCTTCGAACATATCAGCAGTTTAGCGGTCGCGCATGGCTCACATATGACAAGGCCTTCCACGAGCATGTGGCCGCAACTCGGCTCACCGACTGGTCAGTTCTCAACTCGCAGCTTTACAACTTCCACACAGCTGGGACCTCCTTGCGTACGACAGTCCACAGCATTCAAGGGTCATCCGAGGCGAAGGGCGATAACTCGTGCGAGGAAGCCTGCCGATCGTGGAACAGGGGCCAATGTTCTTCGCCCTATGCGTCTTGCAGGTTTGCCCACCTGTGTAGTAGCTGTTGGGGCAATCACCGAGTTACAGCTTGTCAGCATCCCAAAAACGGCAGGTCCGACCGCAAGCGCAGGTCAAGCTCACCCAACGTTGGAGCGCGACAATCAAAACACAGCTGAGACGGAACTTTGAACTTTATCTGTTTGCATTATAGTTACTGTTGTGTAGCCGCAATTGACACGCCGCGTTTATTAATAGCCGTTGTTTTGTCGCGTGTTAACGCGCTATGCTCATGATTCAAGTGTGCAAATCTAAGGGCTATAGTATTCTAGTCACACTATTCTCTAGCAGCGGTCGTTTAGTCGCACGTTCGTGAGTCAAGTGCGTGATGGTTATAGTAGTCTAGCTATAATGTTTACTAGTGGCGTTACTTTGCTGCTCGCTGACATGCTAGTTCCATGATTAAAGTGTATGAATTTAGGAGTGAGAGTATTTACTAGCTATAGCATTCACTAGATCAAGCTGCTTAGTTTGTGCCCGCATGGCCTCGTAGTCTGCATGCATACACTATGGAGCGAAGGGTTGGCTTGTCACTGACTCCCTGTTTCTTTTCCAGCGCCTTTGGCCTCCCCTTCAGTTGCCTTCATCAGCCCTCTCAAGGGGGATCAGTTTGCCCAGGAACTATCATTGCACCCTAACCCACAGCAAGTCTCCTTTGTGCTAGATGGGATTAAGTATGGTTTTAAGCTGGGCTTCCACCACATTAAAAAACTTAAGTCAGCTAGACAGAACAAGCCATCTGCTTACCAACAACCCAAGGTCATTGATGCTTATCTGGCTAACAAAGTAGCCTTACTCAGGGTAGCAGGCCCCTTCGATTCTCCCCCTCTCCCAGTTTTGCAGGTCAGCAGTTTTGGGGTAATTCCTAAGAAAGGCCAACCGGGGAAGTGGAGGCTGATAGTGGACTTGTCCTCTCCGGCGGGTATGAGTGTGAACGACGGCATCAATCCAGAGGAATTTACTCTACAGTATGTGAGAATAGATGAAATCATTGCCATGGTCTATCGGTATGGTAAGGGAGCCCTTATGGCAAAATTTGATGTCGAGGCAGCCTATCGCAACATCGCTGTGCACCCCTCAGATCGCTACTTACTGGGAATGAAATGGCGGGGGAAATATTAAGTGGACCTGGTCCTCCCCTTTGGCTTGCGCTCTGCTCCGTACATTTTCAATTCAGTGGCAGCATTAGTAGAATGGATCTTAATCAATAATAATAGCATCCCCGATTTGGTGCACTATCTAGACGACTTCATTCTAGCATGGGCCCCGGGCTCGGGTCAATGTGCACACCACCTACAGACAGCCTTAGCAGTGTGTAAGTCACTAGGACTGCCTCTCAATGCCAAAAAGTGCGAGGGTCCTGCCACAACCCTTGTGGTCCTGGGTATTGAATTAGACTCGGTTACGCAGATAGCCCATCTACCAATGGAGAAACTCGCTGCATTACGCCAGCTGATTTGCGAATGGACAACTCTCATTGGCCATCTGCACCATCTGCGAAAGTTGTATGGCCTGGACGTAGCTTCCTCCTGCAGATGATCGACTTGCTGTGCTGCTTTCGTAAGAGAGATCACCCAATTCGTCTCAACAGGGAATTCCATCTGGACCTGCAGTGGTGGCACCAGTTCCTAGCATCTTGGCATGGAGTCAACTTCTGGCTATATCCTGGCATGCCGCAGACATACGACTTGGAAGTGACATCAGATGCAGCAGGAGTTATTGGCTTTGGTGCATTTTACAAAGATGAGTGGTTTAAGGTACCAGGGGACCTTCGTGACACTGTTCACTGAAAGCCGCGTAGCGCACTAACCACTCGTCCAACATGTATAAAAGTATACATTTTCTTAAAGCTGAATAAATGCAGATTCTAAATATGCTGGAGATTATTTCCTATTTTGTAAATATTTTTTGTTATTGCACATTTTAGAAAATTCGACCGGCCTTGTTCAAAGAGAATTTTGCACGCGGGAATTCAATCTATTTTTAAACGGAAAGTGCCATTGTAATGAGCACACGTTGTTTTAAAAAACCGTGTCTCCGATTTTCGATAAATGCTTTTGTTGAGGAGATATTTGCTGTCAAAGTTCATTAATGTGTTTTTAAGCGATTTACACATAAATCATCAAATAACTTTTAAACGAGGCAACGTATCAAAAATCGGAGAGTAGATTTTCTGCCACTTCCGGCTTGGGTAATTTTCTAAAACTGAGCTTTTTGTCTGTCACAGTGCGTGTATTTGCAAGTAGGGTGCAAAGCATTATTTAAAGAGTAAGAACATAGCATATTTGATTAAGACTGTATTTTGTGGCGCTTAAAAAGGGTAAGTGTAAATATTTTTTTGTGTTTTGGCTGCCATGACTTCTAATTAGCATAAAATTTACTAAAATTTGTGAAATTAAGCATTTTGACTGGTTCTTTCAAGTTCATTTGCTTGCAGATTACCATTAACGTAGAACCAACTATGTTTGGGTGGAGTTTTGCAAGTAAAAAATTGAGAAAACTTTGAAAAATGCAGCATATTGAAATTTCGACACAAAGGAGTATGGGTTGTTTAGGCCAGGTTACCAAGGCCTTTGGACACTTTTTGTGGCTATTGCGCTTGCGCAGCTAGCAACTATTGCCATCGTCTGAGTTTTCCGAAAGTAAATAAGTAAGTAACAACAGATAAACTTCGGAACCAATCACCACCCAAGTAGAGAAATCTCGCTGATAGATAAACTTCGGAACCAATCACCACCAGAGTAAAAAAATCGCCCTATCACTTCGTATTACCGAGAGCGGCGTACGTGCTCAACCGATTGCTTCGAATTCCTCATGATTGTCTGCATTGAGTTTCATCTATGTTTAGTTTCAGAAAATTAACCAATATTATTTATCACAGCTTTCATTCTGTCTTTCTAAACAGTCAGATGAAAGGTTCTGTAAGTGTTATTCAACTTTTAGGCCGATGTTTACGCCGAGATTCGCAACTACTCCAACCTGAACTGACAAAACAGCGAAAACAACGCTCGCTGATTTTAAACAATGAGCTCCATTTGGAGATACAAAAGCCTGTAATGGGAAAACAAAAGCCCTCTAAGGGAATATATGAGCCTCTTCGGAGGATAAATGAGCCTCTTTTGAGGATAATTGAGCCCCATTGTGGGATAATTCAGCCCGTTTACGGGATCAATGAAGCCCTTCGGGGAATTGAAAACCTTGTATTACAGGGAGCACGTGCTTGTCATATTAATGTACCTTTCATTGACCAAGAAACCATACGTTTGTGCAAATAGATATATAGTAGTAGCCACATGTACCCCTAAGGGTACCTATTTTTCCATGTGTTAACAAGCAGATTCGTGATCAGTAGGCTATAGGCTTTAAAATGATACCAAGAACAGCTTGCCACCCGGGGGTGCAGCCAACTCGACAAATAAGGCTCTTTTTGGATTTGGCCACTAGTCAGGGGGATGGTTGGGTACAGGTGCAGTATATCACTGGAGGTGAGGGGGGTGATTGGGTACAGGTGCAGTATATCGCTGGAGGTGAGGGGGATGGTTGGGTAGAGGTGCAGTATATCACTGGAGGTGAGGGGGATGGTTGGGTAGAGGTGCAGTATATCACTGGAGGTGAGGGGGATGGTTGGGTAGAGGTCCAGTAAATCACTGGAGATGAGGGGGATGGTTGGGTAGAGGTGCATTATATCGCTGGAGGTGAGGGGGATGGTTGGGTAGAGGTGCAGTATATCACTGGAGGTGAGGGGGATGGTTGGGTAGAGGTCCAGTATATCACTGGAGGTGAGGGGGATGGTTGGGTAGAGGTGCAGTATATCACTGGAGGTGAGGGGGATGGTTGGGTAGAGGTGCAGTATATCACTGGAGGTGAGGGGGATGGTTGGGTAGAGGTCCAGTATATCACTGGAGGTGAGGGGGATGGTTGGGTAGAGGTCCAGTATATCACTGGAGGTGAGGGGGATGGTTGGGTAGAGGTGCAGTATATCACTGGAGGTGAGGGGGATGGTTGGGTAGAGGTCCAGTATATCACTGGAGGTGAGGGGGATGGTTGGGTAGAGGTGCAGTATATCACTGGAGGTGAGGGGGGTGATTGGGTACAGGTGCAGTATATCGCTGGAGGTGAGGGGGATGGTTGGGTAGAGGTGCAGTATATCACTGGAGGTGAGGGGGATGGTTGGGTAGAGGTGCAGTATATCACTGGAGGTGAGGGGGATGGTTGGGTAGAGGTCCAGTAAATCACTGGAGATGAGGGGGATGGTTGGGTAGAGGTGCATTATATCGCTGGAGGTGAGGGGGATGGTTGGGTAGAGGTGCAGTATATCACTGGAGGTGAGGGGGATGGTTGGGTAGAGGTCCAGTATATCACTGGAGGTGAGGGGGATGGTTGGGTAGAGGTGCAGTATATCACTGGAGGTGAGGGGGATGGTTGGGTAGAGGTGCAGTATATCACTGGAGGTGAGGGGGATGGTTGGGTAGAGGTGCAGTATATCACTGGAGGTGAGGGGGGGGGTTGGGGAGGTGCAGTATTTGGGTAGGGGATGGCAGTATATCACTGGAGGTGAGGGGGATGGTTGGGTAGAGGTGCAGTGCAGTAATCACTGGAGGTGAGGGGGATGGTTGGGTAGAGGTGCAGTATATCACTGGAGGTGAGGGGGATGGTTGGGTAGAGGTGGACTGGAGGTGAGGGGGAGGTGGTATATCACTGGAGGTAGAGGTGCAGTATATCACTGGAGGTGAGGGGGATGGTTGGGTAGAGGTGCAGTATATCACTGGAGGTGAGAGGGGGATGGTTGGGTAGAGGTGCAGTATATCACTGGAGGTGAGGGGGATGGTTGGGTAGAGGTGCAGTATATCACTGGAGGTGAGGGGGATGGTTGGGTAGAGGTGCAGTATATCACTGGAGGTGAGGGGGATGGTTGGGTAGAGGTGCAGTATATCACTGGAGGTGAGGGGGATGGTTGGGTAGAGGTGCAGTATATCACTGGAGGTGAGGGGGATGGTTGGGTAGAGGTGCAGTATATCACTGGAGGTGAGGGGGATGGTTGGGTAGAGGTGCAGTATATCACTGGAGGTGAGGGGGATGGTTGGGTAGAGGTGCAGTATATCACTGGAGGTGAGGGGGATGGTTGGGTAGAGGTGCAGTATATCACTGGAGGTGAGGGGGATGGTTGGGTAGAGGTGCAGTATATCACTGGAGGTGAGGGGGATGGTTGGGTAGAGGTGCAGTATATCACTGGAGGTGAGGGGGATGGTTGGGTAGAGGTGCAGTATATCACTGGAGGTGAGGGGGATGGTTGGGTAGAGGTGCAGTATATCACTGGAGGTGAGGGGGATGGTTGGGTAGAGGTGCAGTATATCACTGGAGGTGAGGGGGATGGTTGGGTAGAGGTGCAGTATATCACTGGAGGTGAGGGGGATGGTTGGGTAGAGGTGCAGTATATCACTGGAGGTGATGGTTGGGGATGGTTGGGTAGAGGTGGGCAGTATATCACTGGAGGTGAGGGGGATGGTTGGGTAGAGGTGCAGTATATCACTGGAGGTGAGGGGGATGGTTGGGTAGAGGTGCAGTATATCACTGGAGGTGAGGGGGATGGTTGGGTAGAGGTGCAGTATATCACTGGAGGTGAGGGGGATGGTTGGGTTGGGTAGAGGTGCAGTATATCACTGGAGGTGAGGGGGATGGTTGGGTAGAGGTGCAGTATATCACTGGAGGTGAGGGGGATGGTTGGGTAGAGGTGGTATATCACTGGAGGTGAGGGGGATGGTTGGGTAGAGGTGCAGTATATCACTGGAGGTGAGGGGGATGGTTGGGTAGAGGTGCAGTATATCACTGGAGGTGAGGGGGATGGTTGGGTAGAGGTGCAGTATATCACTGGAGGTGAGGGGGATGGTTGGGTAGAGGTGCAGTATATCACTGGAGGTGAGGGGGATGGTTGGGTAGAGGTGCAGTATATCACTGGAGGTGAGGGGGATGGTTGGGTAGAGGTGCAGTATATCACTGGAGGTGAGGGGGATGGTTGGGTAGAGGTGCAGTATATCACTGGAGGTGAGGGGGATGGTTGGGTAGAGGTGCAGTATATCACTGGAGGTGAGGGGGATGGTTGGGTAGAGGTGCAGTATATCACTGGAGGTGAGGGGGATGGTTGGGTAGAGGTGCAGTATATCACTGGAGGTGAGGGGGATGGTTGGGTAGAGGTGCAGTATATCACTGGAGGTGAGGGGGATGGTTGGGTGGGTAGAGGTGCAGTATATCACTGGAGGTGAGGGGGATGGTTGGGTAGAGGTGCAGTATATCACTGGAGGTGAGGGGGAGGTTGGGTTGGGAGAGGTAGGTGCAGTATATCACTGGAGGTGAGGGGGATGGTTGGGTAGAGGTGCAGTATATCACTGGAGGTGAGGGGGATGGTTGGGTAGAGGTGCAGTATATCACTGGAGGTGATGGGGATGGTTGGGATGGTTGGGTAGAGGTGCAGTATATCACTGGAGGTGAGGGGGATGGATGGTTGGGTAGAGGTGCAGTATATCACTGGAGGTGAGGGGGATGGTTGGGTAGAGGTGCAGTATATCACTGGAGGTGAGGGGGATGGTTGGGTAGAGGTGCAGTATATCACTGGAGGTGAGGGGGATGGTTGGGTAGAGGTGCAGTATATCACTGGGGTGAGGGGGATGGTTGGGTAGAGGTGCAGTATATCACTGGAGGTGAGGGGGATGGTTGGGTAGAGGTGCAGTATATCACTGGAGGTGAGGGGGATGGTTGGGTAGAGGTGCAGTATATCACTGGAGGTGAGGGGGGGATGGTTGGGTAGAGGTGCAGTATATCACTGGAGGTGAGGAGGGGGGGTTGGGTAGAGGTGCAGTATATCACTGGAGGTGAGGGGGATGGTTGGGTAGAGGTGCAGTATATCACTGGAGGTGAGGGGGATGGTTGGGTAGAGGTGCAGTATATCACTGGAGGTGAGGGGGATGGTTGGGGGGATGGTTGGGTAGAGGTGCAGTATATCACTGGAGGTGATGGGGGGATGGTTGGGTAGAGGTGCAGTATATCACTGGAGGTGAGGGGGATGGTTGGGTAGAGGTGCAGTATATCACTGGAGGTGAGGGGGATGGTTGGGTAGAGGTGCAGTATATCACTGGAGGTGAGGGGGATGGTTGGGTAGAGGTGCAGTATATCACTGGAGGTGAGGGGGATGGTTGGGTAGAGGTGCAGTATATCACTGGAGGTGAGGGGGATGGTTGGGTATAGGTGCAGTATATCACTGGAGGTGAGGGGGATGGTTGGGTATAGGTGCAGTATATCACTGGAGGTGAGGGGGATGGGGGATGGTATATTGGGGTGAGGGGATGGTTGGGTAGAGGTGCAGTATATCACTGGAGGTGAGGTGGGGGGGGATGGTTGGGTAGAGGTGCAGTATATATCACTGGAGGTGAGGGGGATGGTTGGGTAGAGGTGCAGTATATCACTGGAGGTGAGGGGGATGGTTGGGTAGAGGTGCAGTATATCACTGGAGGTGAGGGGGATGGTTGGGTTTGGTAGAGGTGCAGTATATCACTGGAGGTGAGGGGGGTGGTTGGGTAGAGGTGCAGTATATCACTGGAGGTGAGGGGGATGGTTGGGTAGAGGTGCAGTATATATCTGGAGGGAGGTGAGGGGGGGTGGTTGGGTAGAGGTGCAGTATATCGCTGGAGGTGAGGGGGATGGTTGGGTAGAGGTGCAGTATATCACTGGAGGTGAGGGGGATGGTTGGGTAGAGGTGCAGTATATCACTGGAGGTGAGGGGGATGGTTGGGTAGAGGTGCAGTATATCACTGGAGGGTGAGGGGGATGGTTGGGTAGAGGTGCAGTATATCGCTGGAGGTGAGGGGGATGGTTGGGTAGAGGTGCAGTATATCGCTGGAGGTGAGGGGGATGGTTGGGTAGAGGTGCAGTATATCACTGGAGGTGAGGGGGATGGTTGGGTAGAGGTGCAGTATATCACTGGAGGTGAGGGGGATGGTTGGGTATAGGTGCAGTATATCACTGGAGGTGAGGGGGTGGGGGGATGGTTGGGTAGAGGTGCAGTATATCGCTGGAGGTGAGGGGGATGGTTGGGTAGAGGTGCAGTATATCACTGGAGGTGAGGGGGATGGTTGGGTAGAGGTGCAGTATATCACTGGAGGTGAGGGGGATGGTTGGGTAGAGGTGCAGTATATCACTGGAGGTGAGGGGGATGGTTGGGTAGAGGTGCAGTATATCACTGGAGGTGAGGGGGATGGTTGGGTAGAGGTGCAGTATATCACTGGAGGTGAGGGGGATGGTTGGGTAGAGGTGCAGTATATCACTGGAGGTGAGGGGGATGGTTGGGTAGAGGTGCAGTATATCGCTGGAGGTGAGGGGGATGGTTGGGTAGAGGTGCAGTATATCACTGGAGGTGAGGGTGGGGATGGTTGGGTAGGTTGGGTAGAGGTGCAGTATATCACTGGAGGTGAGGGGGATGGTTGGGTAGAGGTGCAGTATATCACTGGAGGTGAGGGGGATGGTTGGGTAGAGGTGCAGTATATCACTGGAGGTGAGGGGGATGGTTGGGTAGAGGTGCAGTATATCACTGGAGGTGAGGGGGATGGTTGGGTAGAGGTGCAGTATATCGCTGGAGGTGAGGGGGATGGTTGGGTAGAGGTCAGTATATCACTGGAGGTGAGGGGGATGGTTGGGTTGAGGGTAGAGGTCCAGTATATCACTGGAGGTGAGGGGGATGGTTGGGTAGAGGTGCAGTATATCACTGGAGGTGAGGGGGATGGTTGGGTAGAGGTGCAGTATATCGCTGGAGGTGAGGGGGGGGGTGGTTGGGTAGAGGTGCAGTATATCGCTGGAGGTGAGGGATGGGGATGGTTGGGTAGAGGTGCAGTATATCACTGGAGGTGAGGGGGATGGTTGGGTAGAGGTGCAGTATATCACTGGAGGTGAGGGGGATGGTTGGGTAGAGGTGCAGTATATCACTGGAGGTGAGGGGGATGGTTGGGTAGAGGTGCAGTATATCACTGGAGGTGAGGGGGATGGTTGGGTATAGGTGCAGTATATCACTGGAGGTGAGGGGGATGGTTGGGTACAGGTGCAGTATATCGCTGGAGGTGAGGGGGATGGTTGGGTAGAGGTGCAGTATATCACTGGAGGTGAGGGGGATGGTTGGGTAGAGGTGCAGTATATCACTGGGAGTGAGGGGGATGGTTGGGTATAGGTGCAGTATATCACTGGAGGTGAGGGGGATGGTTGGGTAGACAGGTGCAGTATATCACTGGAGGTGAGGGGGATGGTTGGGTAGAGGTGCAGTATATCGCTGGAGGTGAGGGGGATGGTTGGGTAGAGGTGCAGTATATCACTGGAGGTGAGGGGGATGGTTGGGTAGAGGTGCAGTATATCACTGGAGGTGAGGGGGATGGTTGGGTAGAGGTGCAGTATATCACTGGAGGTGAGGGGGATGGTTGGGTAGAGGTGCAGTATATCACTGGAGGTGAGGGGGGATGGTTGGGTAGAGGTGCAGTATATCACTGGAGGTGAGGGGGATGGTTGGGTAGAGGTGGTATATCACTGGAGGTAGGGGGATGGTTGGGTAGAGGTGCAGTATATCACTGGAGGTGAGGTGAGGGGATGGTTGGGTAGAGGTGCAGTATATCACTGGAGGTGAGGGGGATGGTTGGGTAGAGGTGCAGTATATCACTGGAGGTGAGGGGGATGGTTGGGTAGAGGTGCAGTATATCACTGGAGGTGAGGGGGGGATGGTTGGGTAGAGGTGCAGTATATCACTGGAGGTGAGGGGGATGGTTGGGTAGAGGTGCAGTAGGGGGATGGTTGGGTAGAGGTGCAGTATATCACTGGAGGTGAGGGGGATGGTTGGGTAGAGGTGCAGTATATCACTGGAGGTGAGGGGGATGGTTGGGTAGAGGTGCAGTATATCACTGGAGGTGAGGGGGATGGTTGGGTAGAGGTGCAGTATATCACTGGAGGTGAGGGGGATGGTTGGGTACAGGTGCAGTATATCACTGGAGGTGAGGGGGGTGGTTGGGTACAGGTGCAGTATATCGCTGGAGGTGAGGGGGATGGTTGGGTAGAGGTGCAGTATATCACTGGAGGTGAGGGGGATGGTTGGGTAGAGGTGCAGTATATCGCTGGAGGTGAGGGGGATGGTTGGGTAGAGGTGCAGTATATCACTGGAGGTGAGGGGGATGGTTGGGTATAGGTGCAGTATATATCACTGGAGGTGCAGGGGGGTGGTTGGGTAGAGGTGCAGTATATCGCTGGAGGTGAGGGGGATGGTTGGGTAGAGGTGCAGTATATCACTGGAGGTGAGGGGGGGATGGGTAGAGGTGGGTAGAGGTGCAGTATATCACTGGAGGTGAGGGGGATGGTTGGGTAGAGGTGCAGTATATCACTGGAGGTGAGGGGGATGGTTGGGTAGAGGTGCAGTATATCACTGGAGGTGAGGGGGGGGGATGGTTGGGTAGAGGTGCAGTATATCACTGGAGGTGAGGGGGATGGTTGGGTAGAGGTGCAGTATATCACTGGAGGTGAGGGGGATGGTTGGGTAGAGGTGCAGTATATCACTGGAGGGAGGGGATGGTTGGGGGGGATGGTTGGGTAGAGGTGCAGTATATCACTGGAGGTGACTGGGGGATGGTTGGGTAGAGGTGCAGTATATCACTGGAGGTGAGGGGGATGGTTGGGGGTAGAGGTGCAGTATATCACTGGAGGTGAGGGGGATGGTTGGGTAGAGGTGCAGTATATCATCACTGGAGGTGAGGGGGATGGTTGGGTAGAGGTGCAGTATATCACTGGAGGTGAGGGGGATGGTTGGGTATAGGTGCAGTATATCACTGGAGGTGAGGGGGGTGGTTGGGTACAGGTGCAGTATATCGCTGGAGGTGAGGGGGATGGTTGGGTAGAGGTGCAGTATATCACTGGAGGTGAGGGGGATGGTTGGGTAGAGGTGCAGTATATCGCTGGAGGTGATGGGGATGGTTGGGTAGAGGTGCAGTATATCACTGGAGGTGAGGGGGATGGTTGGGTAGAGGTGCAGTATATCACTGGAGGTGAGGGGGATGGTTGGGTAGAGGTGCAGTATATCACTGGAGGTGAGGGGGATGGTTGGGTAGAGGTGCAGTATATCACTGGAGGTGAGGGGGATGGTTGGGTAGAGGTGCAGTATATCGCTGGAGGTGAGGGGGATGGTTGGGTAGAGGTGCAGTATATCACTGGAGGTGAGGGGGGATGGTTGGGTAGAGGTGCAGTATATCGCTGGAGGTGGTGAGGTGGGGGATGGTTGGGTAGAGGTGCAGTATATCACTGGAGGTCACTGGAGGTGGGGATGGTGGGGGGGTTGGGAGGTGCAGTATATCACTGGAGGTGAGGGGGATGGTTGGGGGTAGAGGTGCAGTATATCACTGGAGTGAGGGGGATGGTTGGGTAGAGGTGCAGACTGGGGTGAGGGGGATGGTTGGGTAGAGGTGCAGTATATCACTGGAGGTGAGGGGGATGGTTGGGTAGAGGTGCAGTATATCACTGGAGGTGAGGGGGATGGTTGGGTATAGGTGCAGTATATCGCTGGAGGTGAGGGGGATGGTTGGGTAGAGGTGCAGTATATCGCTGGAGGTGAGGGGGATGGTTGGGTAGAGGTGCAGTATATCACTGGAGGTGAGGGGGTGGTTGGGTAGAGGTGCAGTATATCGCTGGAGGTGAGGGGGATGGTTGGGTAGAGGTGCAGTATATCACTGGAGGTGATGGGGATGGTTGGGTAGAGGTGCAGTATATCACTGGAGGTGATGGGGGTGGTTGGGTAGAGGTCCAGTATATCACTGGAGGTGATGGGGGTGGTTGGGTAGAGGTGCAGTATATCACTGGAGGTGATGGGGGTGGTTGGGTAGAGGTGCAGTATATCACTGGAAGTGATGGGGATGGTTGGGTAGAGGTCCAGTATATCACTGGAGGTGATGGGGGTGGTTGGGTAGAGGTCCAGTATATCACTGGAGGTGATGGGGGTGGTTGGGTAGAGGTGCAGTGTACATTTGTAGCACATTAATGTAATTATTATAATAATTTAACAACTTTATTTAAATGATGGTGTAAGTGTTAAATTAATAATTGTCAGCTGGCCCTCAAATCTAATACCATCACAAATCAGTACAAGCCTAAGCATGATGATATTTATGTATACTTTGAAAAATACTTCAAAATAGATTAAGCAATGCTATTACTAAAAATGCAGGCAGTTCTTCATAGTTGTATTGTTTGACTGAATGGCTTCTTGAACATCAGTTGGCCTCTTTCTCCATATAAGCAAATATTGCTCAAATGAACTCACATGTTGCCTAAAACGGCCTAAGTGACTATTTTGATGATTTTTAAGATGCTTTGAAATTGCTTCAAAAATAGAACTACTGGCTTCTAAATACCTTTATCAAAATCATGAATAATTAATGAATACAATAGAAATCATAAGCGTAGCAGACATCTGTAAATCGGCAAGAGATTCGTCCTCATTTGCATTCAACTTTAACTACGATTTTCTCGGCCAAACTGTTTCCTATCTTCCAAATTATAATAAAACATCCACTTATACTTATACATCTACTACGGCTTGAGTTTGTAAATCCCATACAGATCGGCCGCTCATATTGTATCTATTACATACAAACATGATTTGGTATTTTTAGATCGTTTACACTCGAATTGCGGGCACATTATTTATAATTTCAGCAGTGCTCAATCAACTAAAAGTGCAATATACTCGTGCTTTGGCATTACGTTTAGTGTTTTAATGATAAAAATAACCGCGAGAGGTCGAAATTAATGCTAATTTTGGCAGTCCCAAGCATAATAGTTTTATTTCTCAAAAATGCTACATTGTTTGGCCGTGCTTGAAACTTTCTGAACTGAAAGAGCAAAATTGAAGCTTTAGTGGGGTGTGACGTTTTCCTCAAAAAATTATATACCAGATTCCGCTTTCGTATCACAAACATTGCCTATATTTCAACGTTCTGTTTATGGCGCTCAGTATACTGTACCTGTTTAAAACCAAATTTGAAAAATAACTACATGTACAAAAGCTATAGAAAAATAAATAGTACAGTAGAAAAGACCAAGAAACGTTTATTACGGTTGCTGAATGTCATTGTTGTAGAGCAAGAGATGAACACACACCGACTGTTCAAAGTTGGCTTAAAATTTAGCCGAAAATTGTCAGTCGTCAAACGTGTTTGTAAAAACTGCAAATTTCTCCTAAAATAAAAATCGCTGTCAGAACTTTTTAGTATTTTTCCCTAAAATAGATCATCGAAAGGAATGATATGGCGAAAGAAAATTAAATTCAATTTTTTTT
The DNA here is from genome assembly GCA_033675265.1 of Actinostola sp. cb2023. Lineage (NCBI taxonomy): Eukaryota > Metazoa > Cnidaria > Anthozoa > Actiniaria > Actinostolidae > Actinostola > Actinostola sp. cb2023. The sequence goes on from JAUJYZ010000933.1 coordinate 56,276, forward strand.
TAGTTGTCCGGCGATTCTCGGTTCTTACTGACATCCGCTCTTAAGAAGTTACGCAATTGCTTCATAAACACTCCTACTGGCTTGTAGACACCTATACTAACATGATTTAGTGATGTTGAGATCGATTATTACACTAGATGAAGACCTTATATCGAGATTACCCATCTGTACACTCCCCTCCCCTCCCCCAGTAAGTATTAATTTAGGTTAGTATTATCAAGCAAGGTCAGTAAGTATTAATAGGTTAGTATTATCAAGCAGAGTCAGTAAGTATTAATAGGTTAGTATTATCAAGCAGAGTCAGTAAGTATTAATAGGTTAGTATTATCAAGCAGAGTCAGTAAGTATTAATAGGTTAGTATTATCAAGCAGAGTCAGTAAGTATTAATAGGTTAGTATTATCAAGCAGAGTCAGTAAGTATTAATACATTTGTAGGTTAGTATTATCAAGCAAGGTCAGTAAGTATTAATAGGTTAGTATTATCAAGCAGAGTCAGTAAGTATTAATAGGTTATGTTGTGGTTTTTCAGTTAAAATCAAACACGCTAGAATTTCTTTATTCTGGACGCCATTAAGTTAAGACACCGAATGATCTTACATGTGCTGAGATTACCATATATGGTATAAGAAATCCAACCGTGACAATAGGATGTGAAAACGTGACATCTCCTTCTTTGTAAAGCTAAATGATATAACTGTATGTAAACATTACACAAACATAATATTAATGTCTCTAATAACAAGTGGTTCAAAATTAACAGTCCTGGATTGGGAATGCAATATCCCTAGTATATTGTTATCAAATGGCTAAACCAACAACTATGCAGTTTGAATAAAGTGAGTTTCCAGTTACTTGTTATGAGTCTTTAAATCTAATACTTAAGTTTAACTTATCAGGAGGTTTGACTTGATCGGCGGGGTGTTGGGGTGACTGGTGGGGTACATGCAGACGGTTCGACACTTGGTGGAGTAGACTCTTCTTGTTTGGGTGGTTTTACTTCCGCCAGGGGGTTATCGGGTAGACTATATGATGGTGATGCTGCTAGAGTCTTGTCGTCACTGCTGATGCTGAACTTCTCTCCAGTAGGGCGCATGCTTCTCTCCAGTAGGGCGATTATTATGTGTCGGCGATTCCTGATGAGGGTACTGCCATCACTCATGTTAACAGTATATGAGCGGGGCGTCTGTGTTGAAGCTTGGACGATTCCAGATTCCCACTTGAGGTTGCGAGGGTTGAAAACACGGACAGAGTCATGTGGATAAACAGGGGGCAAGGCCTTAGAGGTCTTGTCATAGTACTCCTTCTGACGGTCCTGTCTTGTTTGTAGTTTGATGTTAGCATCATGATTTTGGGTGTTGAACAAGGCAGGCTTGGACACAGCTGGGAGGTTTGACTGGTAGACTCTTGAGTTCAACAGTTCTGCTGGTGATGGGAGGTTGTGATCCAATGGAGTGGTTCTCAGACACAACATTGCTAGATCGATGTGGGTCTGCTCCAGATTCCTTGCACTTTTGCAGAACATTTTTGATGATTCCGACATTCCTCTCTATGAAACCATTTGCCTGTTTGTAGTAAGGGCTTGTGGTGACATGAACAAAACCATATGTCTGACTGAAATCATGGAATGTAGCTGAAGTAAACTGTGTGTCATGGCCTGTGACAAACTTACTTGGGATTCCATGCTCCTCAAATATAGCTTTCAGGTGTGCAATGACAGTGTTGGACTGGATGTTAACCAGCTTGCGCACAATAGGAAACTTGCTGAAGTAATCACAGACTAGCAGATATGAGGAATTGTTCCAAAAGAACAAATCTGATCCTAAGATGTGCCATGGTTTTTGTGGAATATCATGAGGCATGAGAGGTTCCTTGGTGTTCATTGTCTGGTTGTGCTGACATGGTGGACAACTCTTTACCATGCCTTCAATATCAGCGTTGATATTTGCCCAGAACACTGATCCCTTGGCTCTGAGCTTACACTTTTCAGTACCTTGATGGGCATAATGAAGTTGCTTAAGTACTTCTGGCTGCAAGGCCTTTGGGATGACGATGCGAGTACCTTTCAGAATTAGCCCGTCAGTGACAGTGAGCTCGTCACGATAGTTCCAGTAGGGGTGTAAGTGCGGGGGGCACTCTACTCTCTTGTCGGGCCAGCCTTCAGTGATGACTGAGCGAAGTGAGTGGAGTGTTGTATCTTTTGCTGTCTCTTCTTGGATCTGCTTCACTCTTGTTGGGCTTGTATTGAGGTGCATGTGTAGCTCGTGTAGTGTTACATCAAGACCTGAGATTTCGTCGCCATGACAAGGATTGAGTCGGGACAGTGCATCAGCTAGGGGTATGTCCTTCCCAGGAACATACTTGATGTCTACGTCGTACTTTTGAATTCGTAACATCATTCTTGCAATGCGAGGTGGAGAGCTTGCCAGATGCTTTTTGAAAATGGCTTCCAATGGCTTATGATCGGTTTCAACGACCACAGGGCGACCATATGCATAGCAATGAAATTTCTCAAGACCATGTACAACTGCGAGCATCTCTCTCTCGATGTTGGAGTATCTGCTTTCTGTCTCAGTTAGAAGCTTACTTCTGTATTCCACAGGGCCTTTGTCCTGGAGGAGGGTAGCACCAAGACCACGCTGAGATGACTTGGATGACGACTGGCTTTGTACCGTCGAAGTACTGAAGCGAACTAGGTGATCAACTTCTTGATCTGTTCTACAGCTGACTGGTGTTCTGGACACCATTGGAAGTCGCTGCTTTTCTTGGTCAGATCCCATAGGATTGATGCTGTCGCGGCCAGTTTTGGTATGAACCGGCTGAGGAACTGTGTCATACCAAGAAAAGTTTGGAGGTCTGCAAGGTTTGTCGAAGGATCCATGTTATTGATGGCTTCAACCTTGCCTGGGTCTAGCTTGAGTCCTTCAGCACTGATGATGTGTCCGAAGAAAGGGAGTTCTGTACAACCAATTCTGCACTTGTCGGGGTTGAATTTGAGACCAGTCTCTCAAGCGCGTTCCATTACAGCCTTGAGGTTAGTGTCATGCTCACTAAGGTCGTTGCCATAGACAACGATGTCATCCGCGATGCCGGTCACTCCTGGGAGGTCACCAAACGTTTCGTCAACCTTTTTTTGGAAGATGTCTTGGGCACATATTAATCCAAATGGCAGCCTTAGGAATCTGTATCTGCCGTGTGGGGAGTTGAAGGTTGTGTAGAGTGAACTCTCGTGGTCAAGCTTTATGTTCCAGTAACCGCTGCGGGCGTCGACTATCGAGTAGTGCTTGGACCCACTCCACCTTGACAGTACTTCGTCGAGTGTTGGTGTGCAGTGATGTGGGCGTTTAATAGCTTTGTTTAGGTCCTTTGGATCAAGGCACAGCCATAGGGTTCCATTTCTTTTGGTGGCACACACGAGGGAGTTGACCCAGTCAGTAGGCTTGTCAACTTTAGCGATGATCTCTTGTTTCACAAGAGATTCGAGTTCCTTGCGCAGAGGTTCTCGTAGAGCTTCTGGGACCCTTCATGGGGGGTGGACCACAGGGAGTACTGTGGGGTCCAGTGTGATGTGGTATTCCCCGCTGAAGCATCCTATGCCGTCAAAACAGTCAGCGTACTGTCGAAATAGTGCTGCTTTGGCTGCTGGGTTACAGGCAGGTCTTTGCTTCTGCTGTGTTTCAGTTGGTTGGCTTTGCTGTGTGTTAAGGCTGTAGTTGAGAGTGACTAGCTTCATGTCGGTGCATGTGGGTAGACCTAGAATGGTTGGTCCAGTTGTGCTTACTACGTGGAATGGCTGTGTGCTGGATTGTCCGTTGTGTGACAAGGCGAGTACACAGGTACCATAGTGTTGAATTGTATTACCACCATATGCTGTAATCCTGGTTGTCGATGGGGTCAAACCCAGGGGTTTACCGGTGAGATCGCAAGGTGACTGTGGGTACAATTGCTTGTAGATACTCACAGGAATGACGTTTCCTTCTGCACCGGTGTCTATCTTGCATAAGAGTGGTGTTTTACCCTGGTCTGAGTCAACCTGTATCTCAAGAAGTGCTTGAGTATTACTTTGTGACATACTGTCTATGGACAAAGAATGAAAATACAGTTGTGGCATGTCAGGGGTTGTCGCTGCACTGGTATTATCAGATTCTAGAGTGTGCACTTGTTTTCTACGCTCATTTTTGTTGTGTTGCCTGTCCCTGCTTCCTTTTGGGGGTCCCTGGGGCTTTTTCGAGCGGCAAACCTTTCCCCAGTGGTGTAGCTTTCCACATTGATTGCACTTAGTGCCCTGAGCAGGACAAAAGGATCTTTGAGATATGTCATGGATTGTACCACAGTTCCCACACAACTGTTTCTTAGTTTGTGGCTGCGCTTGGGGTCGTTTGGGGCGAGCATTGTGGCCTAGGGCATGTACAACTGTAATATCTGTGTTTCTAATATCTTGGAGCTGAGAGCTTGTGGCTTCCTCAGTCCTAGCTATGTCGATAGCCTTATGTAGAGTTAAGGTGGCATCATATTCGAGTAATTTGGCTTGCACACGTGAGCGGCTGGATCCAAAAATCAAGGCGTCAATGATGTGCTCGTCTACAATGGTGTATTTATACTCGTTTACAAGTACTCTGACCTTTTTTAGGAAGGAGTCCACTGTGTCGTCCTTTTCTTGCTTCAAGGTTCGTAGCTTGTACCTTGCAAGGCGAAAGTTGCTTTTGGGAGCCACATACTCTTCGAATTTCTTCCAATATGTGCTCAGTTTTTTCTTCTCGTCGTTTGTGAGCGACCATGTTGACACGAGCTCGATTCCTTCTTCCCCAGACCAAATCAAAAGATAGCTAATTTTCTCTTCTTCACTCTTGGCCGTAAGGGGTCCTGAAAAGTACAACTCACACGTTGCTTTAAACTTTCTCAGGGCTTGGGGAACATCTGAAGAGTGCCAGTCCATGCGAGGGCTTGGAAGTCCTGCGAGTTCGGCCATGTTGAATTCCCCGTGAATTCGTAGCGAGTTGAAATCGTTGAAAATATACCGACCTGGTAATTGAGACGTAGATTCCTGAGAGAAGAACTCTTTATCTCAGTGTTGTAAACATTCTGACACCATGTTGTGGTTTTTCAGTTCAAATCAAACACGCTAGAATTTCTTTATTCTGGACGCCATTAAGTTAAGACACCGAATGATCTTACATGTGCTGAGATTACCATATATGGTATAAGAAATCCAACCGTGACAATAGGATGTGAAAACGTGACAGGTTAGTATTATCAAGCAGAGTCAGTAAGTATTAATAGGTTAGTATTATCAAGCAGAGTCAGTAAGTATTAATAGGTTAGTATTATCAAGCAAGGTCAGTAAGTATTAATAGGTTAGTATTATCAAGCAGAGTCAGTAAGTATTAATAGGTTAGTATTATCAAGCAGAGTCAGTAAGTATTAATAGGTTAGTATTATCAAGCAAGGTCAGTAAGTATTAATAGGTTAGTATTATCAAGCAAGGTCAGTAAGTATTAATAGGTTAGTATTATCAAGCAGAGTCAGTAAGTATTAATAGGTTAGTATTATCAAGCAGAGTCAGTAAGTATTAATAGGTTAGCATTATCAAGCAAGGTCAGTAAGTATTAATAGGTTAGTATTATCAAGCAATGTCAGTAAGTATTAATAGGTTAGTATTATCAAGCAGAGTCAGTAAGTATTAATAGGTTAGTATTATCAGGAAGAGTCAGTAAGTATTAATAGGTTAGTATTATCAAGCAGAGTCAGTAAGTATTAATAGGTTAGTATTATCAAGCAAGGTCAGTAAGTATTAATAGGTTAGTATTATCAAGCAGAGTCAGTAAGTATTAATAGGTTAGTATTATCAAGCAGAGTCAGTAAGTATTAATAGGTTAGTATTATCAAGCAGAGTCAGTAAGTATTTTAACTCCAATGTCTAGTGTCTAGAATAAACGACAAATGTACATTTGCATGTCGCTAGAAATGATGAGTTTACTTCATAATAATTGTAACAATAACGACAACATTCCCTGGATTACTCTCTTAGTAAAACTAGAAATAAGGTAATGTATCCATAGGAAATGCATAGTATATAAGGAAAACAACGGCGAAATGCTTGAATAAATCCCAGTAATTTGCATTGAACGGCTGATTGGTTCGCTATGATGGCTCTATGATGTATTCGATGTGTCCAAGACGTAAAAATCGTAATAAACAAATGCAAGCGTACATAAACAAAGCCTTCGAAACTCGCTGGCTGTGACCTTGTGGATTATCTACATCAATTTCGATTGCTGCTAAACAAATTAACGGGTGAAAAATTAAATCTAAGCGAAAATCTCCAGCTTTTGACAACCATTTAGTTTGTTACAGCGAATAAAAAGATAATATTCAGTAATAAAGCTAATAAACAATACCTTCTATACGGGTAACACAAGCTATGGGTGAAAGCAAGAAGTGTTTTTTGTAAAAGTGCAAAAATGTCATTAAGTTGGATGAAAGGCAGAACACATAATATACACACAAACGATCCACAGCCCCAAGAGAATCTCGATTACTAACTGTAAATCTGCTAGCTGGACCAGAAACGTTCGATATGATCAAGTGCTCGACACAACATTGCTTGCATGGTCTAGCAATTTCGCTTCGGCTGAAGGAGCAGTCACTACGATTCGAAACACGAAAGTTCAAATGATACTTACTAAACATGTATTCTCCTTTTACTTCCCAAACAATCATCGAAACTCCGTCTTTTAGAGGACAAAGATATGTTTAAGCTTATATGAAAAGATCGCGCAAATTAAGGTGCATATTGGCAATTCAGTCTTGATCCACTGGTATATTCGGTCAGATCAGTCGACAATTGCTTGTACAAAAATCTAGAAAATTATACGCAAAACCGTGAATATGGACAGACATTGCGATACACCGAAAAGCCGTGTTTCCATCGTCATCCGAATCGAAAAAAAGGCTCGAAAACACAACTAAGAGCCAGAAGACGTCGTCGCTGCTTGTTCCAGTACCGTGTCTCTTGCTTGCTTTGTTGTAAAAACGGCGTAAGAATGTGAAAAATGATGTTGTAAACACGGCCAGTCAACGAACAAGGCCACTTTTACACTTAGAGAACCTAAAAAAATGATTGCTGAATAATTCGAGAAAAAGTTGGTGAGCCTACGGCTCTGTAAATATACCCGATTATAGGCAACCGATAAGTGTACAGTTCGTGCGAAACTCATGTGTATAAGACGACAGACCTGGTTCTATAACATCGGCACTAGGCCATCGTTCGCTTCAACGATTCTCATTCTTGGTTTGCTAACAGGTATATCGACAATAACGAATTGAGCGGTGAATGATCGGTGTTTTCGCTACAGACCGTGCAACTTCTTTTACATGTACAATAATAACAGCCAACACCGCCATGTTTTTTGCAATCGTGTGCTTGGCCTTGAGAGACGACGTCTCTGCTCAATAAGCCTGGCGTACAGTCTGCTTTGCTGACAACACACAGTGTGCTTTTGGTAAGCCGCTTTGTTATTGTATCTTACTAGAACTTTAATGGCTTCCACATAGAAAACATTAGCGAGGTTATTCTTACCATGTCGTAGCTGTTCTGCTGGTAGAGAGAAAAGATCCCATATTCGACCTCACAACAAACTCAACCAACACTTGTCTATTGCAGGCCGAGAAATTGGTAATTTCATCGTGCCAAAACAGAGCCAGTACAGATAATGTGAAGGTTTTGACGGCAAATCCCCATACTAGAAGCCTACAAAAGCGACCTTTAGCGACAACAGCATCTCTTCGAATTCATTTTACCACGAGAATACTGTCCAAGGCTCATGCCAAATATGGGCATAGGAAGGCTATTGTTGTGGACCAGCTGTGCTACAAGCCTTCTAGTGAGCACAGACCGAATAACGTTTCCTTGCCCATCCAATACGAGGTTATTACTTCATTTCTCTTAGTTTACGTGGGATTGATTAACTGCAAACATTTGAAATGTTTCTTCGATAGATGGTTTATTTCGATCGATTTTGTTCAGCTATATATCAAAAACCCAGTGCGCATGTCACACAGGCCTCTTATGACAACGAAGGAGAGTTGCCATAAAAAGTCGAGAAAAAACTTCCAAATAGTTCAACATATCTTTTAATAGTTGGGTTATGAAATAGAATTGAACTCCCAATTGACTTTGGTCAAAGGACTTCTGTAGATAGTCAGCACACACTGCCCCGGCGTCATTAATAGCTAGCTGACATGGCGACTGACTTGGCCGTAGAAACATGCTGCTATGTATGTAGACCAGCTAATAGCGCTAAAATACAACAACACAACTTTAAACTATACGACATATGACACTTATGAACTCTAAAAGCCGGCGATCGATAATAAAATCAAAACTGATAAAAATTCAATGTCCTATTCTATTTTATCCGAGTCACTTCAGAATATCAGGAAAAGTGTGTCTTGCTCAGCTAATTTTAATAGTAATAGTAATAATAATGATAATAATAATAATAATAAATAAGAATAATGATAAGAAAATAATAATAATAATAATAATAATAATAATAATAATAATAAATAATAATAATAAATAATAATAATAATAATAATAATAATAAAAATAATAATAATAATAATAATAATAATAATAATAATAATAATATAATAATAATAATCATCATCATACCTTTATTGGACACAAAGTAAGAAACCTGAATTACGCAATATATATAACAATAATAAAATAATAACAAGACGCTCTATTAGCGTTGACTCGGGCTACTTATTGAGAGGTTTTCGTCATACAGAGAAGTAGTTTTAGCCTATTACTTCAATTTACTGAATTTCCATAATCAACAACACGATCGATGATTGATCAACGAGTACCAAAAATTACAAATCCTTAGATTTTAGCCAAAGAACTACAATAGGGAACTACCGTAGAATCCCGGTTATAAGCCCTGGGCTTATATATATAACTTCGTAAGGGTTTTGTGGTGGACTTATAATCGGGGGGAGCTTATAACGGGGGGGGGGGGGGGGGGGGGGGGGGGGCTTATAAAAGGGAGGGAAAAAAAGTCTGAAATCATATCCGTTCTATTAAAAAAAAAAAACAATATGTTCATAATCGTGACCATTTTAGTTAAACAGTGTTCATGCAACAGTAAAAGTTTTTAAACGTGAATATGCTCAGAAAAAAACTGTAATTTGAGCGGATTTTCAAGCAATGAGCTACCGTATACTACTGGACTCCATCAGTCTCGTTTGCTACGTTGCCTGATTATTGTTTCCTGTATATGGTATCCCGTATGGGGAGGAGTAAATGAAGGGGGCTTATAACCGGGGGAGCTTATAACCGGCCGGGAGCTTATAACCGGGGGAGCTTATAACCGGGAGGGCTTATAACCGGTAGGAAGTTTCTGTTAGCAGACAGGTGGGCTCATAACAGGGGGAGTTTATATAACCGGGGGGGGGGGGGGGGGGGGGGGGGGGCTTATAACCGGGATTCTACGGTATTTCAGAAAATAGTGCTAAAACCTTGGACAGATTTTATAACCGAACTAAATATAGACATATGCGTTACTCGGTAGAGTTGTCTTGTATTAAGTATGATTTTCTCTACTATATACTCGAACATGGTGTAAATATACTAGCCAAGAACTAAATATAGACATATGCGTTACTCGGTAGAGCGGCAGAGTTGTATTAAGTATGATTTTCTCTACTATATACTCGAACATGGTGTAACTAGCCAAGAACTAAATATAGACATATGCGTTACTTGGTAGAGCGGCAGAATTGTCTTGTATGATTTTCTCTACTATATACTCGAACATGGTGTAAATATAGCCAAGAACTAAAGTTGAATAGTTAATAAACATCTGTGATGCATTTATTTGTTTTACTACGAACATAAATTCATGTGTTCATGGTACGCCAAGTTCCACACTACTCCGTTTTCGTTTGAAAACGCATACTTTTTAATCCGTCATTTTACCGATCGTCCTCACTAAAACCATAGATGTTTATCTGTGAAAATGGAGGTTTAATCGAAAGCGCTTTCCAGAGTGGAGACTTTTGAAAACGCAGGTCCATCGCTTTACTGAGTGTGGACGACAAAAACGCTTACGTCTTTATGCAAGCCCCTCGCGTTATCGTAAACAAGCATCACGTTTACGCGAACGCCAAACGTCAGTCAGATTGACTTTTGAGTTTTGCTTTAAAAACGTCAAATAAACGGGGAAAAAACCCAAATGAATACTTATGTTTCATAAGAACGAGAAAATGACTTCATTTACGTCTAAACACGAAAGGATAGAGAGCAAACGCAGCAAAACCATGATCACGTGTACAGTTTTGACGTTTGGCGTTCGCCGTAAACGTGATGCTTAAACTCTCTAATATGGCACGCGGAGTTCCTTGCAAAAACGATTTCACGGTAAAATAAAAATAAACTGTATTTTTTACAAACTCGGAAATAAACCGAACAATCTACAGGTGCGCAATAAAAAGTTATAGCACTGATCATGTTTTATTAATCAGTTCTTTAACTAAAACCAGACAGGTCTGTATGTAATAGATACAATATGAGCGGCTGATCTGCATATAGGAGGCTAAGAAAATCCAAGTTAAAGTTGAATGCAAATGAGGACGATTCTGTATCCGATTTACAAATGTGTGCTACGCTTATGATTTCTATTGTATTTCCCTCATTAATTATTCATGATTTTGATAAGGAGGTATAAAGGTCCATGCACCTGACCAAATGGACAGCTCCCATTGGCCTAATAGCTCATGAATTATTAATGAGTTTTAGAATGTACAATGCAATACATTATCCTATACATATTACATCTCAGCCAATCAGAGCTCACCATTTCTATGAAATACGGAGCGGTATTTCATAGTTTGTATTAGCCAATCAAAACGTTGTAAATTTTAATTGTTGATGTAATATGTATAGGATAATATGGTTATTCTATGGTTTTCCCAAATACTAAAAAAAATTCGTAAAATATCCGCCCGTATTCCATAGAAAAACATGGAATAACCAATAAATACAATACAATAACTTTTATTTCAACACGATATTAGTTAAAGCTTGTGGGGTCGTGTGGAACAAATGTTTTTTTAAATACATAACATAATACTATATTTAACTATATTAACTATATTTAACTCGCCGTTTAGTCGAAAGGGTTAAAATGTAGTTAATAATATTAATAATAATAATAATAATAATAATAATAATAATAATAATAATAATAATAATAATAATAATAATAATAATAATAACAGTAATAATAATAATAAAAATAATACTATACTCCTACTCCTACTCCTACTCCTACTCCTACTCCTACTCCTACTCCTACTCCTACTCCTACTCTACTCCTACTCCTACTCCTACTCCTACTCCTACTCCTACTCCTACTCCTACTCCTACTCCTACTCCTACTCCTACTCCTACTCCTACTCCTACTCCTACTCCTACTCCTACTCCTACTCCTACTCCTACTCCTACTCCTACTCCTACTCCTACTCCTACTCCTACTCCTACTCCTACTCCTACTCCTACTCCTACTCCTACTCCTACTCCTACTCCTACTCCTACTATAACACTAACACTAATACTAGTACTAATACTAATACTAATACTAATACTAATACTAATACTAATAGAGTGATGGCACTTAACCCGTGAAACAAAATCTAATAGTTAGTGACTAATAGTCGATCAGATCAAAACAAAAGAAAACAATGGAATTAGTGTCTAGTAATATCTACTTGGTTCATGGGTTAAGTGCCATCACTCTACTATATAATACAATAATAATAATACTAATACTATATAATACAATACTACTAATAATAATAATACTATACTAATACTATATAATACAATAATACTAATACCAATACCAATACCAACACCAACACCAACACCAACACCAACACCAACACCAACACCAACACCAACACCAACACCAACACCAACACCAACACCAACACCAACACCAACACCAATACCAATACCAACACCAACACCAACACCAATACCAACACCAACACCAATACCAACACCAACACCAATACCAATACTAATACTATACTGATATAGAGTGATTTCAATAAACCTGGGAACTACTAATTAGCTGTCAGTGTTTAATAGATGCAAAGGAACAAAAGAAAACAATTATTATTATTATTATTATTATTATTATTATTATTATTATTATTATTATTAATAATAATAATATAGAGTGGTTTTCATAAACCCGTGAAATAGATTTTAAACTAATACACATTAGTAGAATTACACAGGTGATTATAGAAAATCAAGCGCGCTGATTGGTCGAGAACTTCCGACTATTTCTCGATAGTTACCTACAGCATTTTGACAAAATGGCTGCCAGCTTTTGAAATATGAAATAAAAAAATATTTTCTTTAAAATGCTTATTTATTTTTATTTTTTCAAATAATCACCTGTGTAATTCTACTAAAACAATTAGTCACCTCAGGCTCAGTGAATAGCAGTGATAATAACCTTGACTTCGTCTCGGTTATTATTCACCGATATTCACCTCGCCTTTGGTAACTAATTGTTAATTAGTAGACGTTAATTCCATTGTTTTCGTTTGTTGTCATCTGACTATTACCAGGAGCCCATAACTAGGAGTATCCATGTAGTATTAAAATCTGTCACGGCGTTTGAACAAGTTTGGCTAATTTTAGAACACGAAATTGACCAATCACTACAACTACTACTACTACTACTACTACTACTACTACTACTACTGCTACCGCTACCGCTACCGCTACCGCTACCGCTACCGCTACCACTACTACTACTACTACTACTACTACTACTACTACTACTACTACTACTACTACTATAATAATAATAATAATAACTAGACGCTCTTCTAGCGTGAAGTCGGGCTTCTAAATAAAATGTAACCTATTTGAACTAAATATAGATATCCTATAGTGCGATTAAAATAGTGTTTGGTTGCTCGTCGTTGCATGACTCGAGCTCGATAGAACTTGCTTTCCTTGCGATTTCAGTACTGCGATTTCACAAACTCAGTGAATCATGAATGACAATGACATAGTTTATTTGCTACCATAAATATATCCATACAAATACAAATACCGTATACATAAACTAGACATCGCAGAGTGATTAAACAATGTTTGGATGAAGTGTATATGGGTTTACCTCGACGGTTATCGGTCGGCTGAAAACCTTACAACTGTTCTCTTCACCGCCGGCTGCGTGTATCAACTCACTTCGTTCTAAGTTCTGAAGATCTCTAAACCCTTTGCAGTACTAGTACTGGATTGATAAATCCATATCTCTATGAATTATTGTGGTTATTTTGAAAACAAGACGACATAAACTTCCGCTCCAACAAGGTTTGTGAATTCAGACTCGACCAGTCTCGTATTGATAAATCATGTTGTTAGACTTCGGTGATTATCTTAGCGGCCGGCACAGGGCGCATGCGCTGTAGAACCCAGTATGCTTTTTGAGGTCAACGACGTCGACGACAAAGAATTCGAACGCTTCTCATTTTTAGAGTCGGTCTTCCACAGGAAGCCCGACTAATAATAAGTAATAGATACAATATGAGCGGCCGAACTGTATGGTATTTACAATGGCGAGCCGAAAGCGAGCCATTGTAAATACCTTGTAAAAATGATTAATAATTCATGAGCAATTGGTCCAATCAGGGTTGTCCAATCGGTCACATGCATGGATCTTTATATATAGTCCTATAAAACACTGATGAATAAAACATCAGTGTCTATGTGACTTATAAAGACACTGATGTTTTTAATTTTATTCATCAGGGCCCGGTTGTTCGAAAGCGGGTTAACGCTAACCTGGGGTTAAATTCGCTAACCTAGGGTTAATTCTTAAGATTTTACCCTAGGTTAGCCATATTTAACCATGGGTTAGCAGCGTTAACCCGCTTTCGAACAACCGGGCCCAGTTCTTTATCAGTGATAAAGACTGATTGCCTGTTCACATAGGCCATGCAAAGCAACCTCGTCCCCAGGGCCCTCTCTTCTCGCTATTTTCAAAATGGCGGACGCTCGAGAGAAGACCCTGGTGTAGGCTGGTCACGTGTCTCCAAGAATCTTGGAGGTTCGTACCCAGGCTGCCATTTTCTAGCCTCCGCATGCAGTGCCACAGGAAACCCATCTGATAGAGTTTTAGTATTTTAGAGTTGCCTGCGGATGGCTAGTCGAAAGTAATCGAAAGGGCCTGTACTGAAGAAAATACGTTCGTTGATGTTGCGATTGTTTTGCCTCAAATAATAAATAAAATCACCTGGAGCAATTCTGGCCATTTGAAAAATAGGGGTTCGGAAGTGTAATTTAAAATGAGACATATTACAACTGAACAGGTCAGATCGACAGTTTATTCGCTATTTGTACTGTATACAAACACCTTTCATCTCTAACGGCTAAAGTACAAAACATGTTGACGTGGATTGACGTGTCACATACTGCAAATCTCAAGAGCAAAAGCACTAGCAAATTATGTAAACAACGACAATAATATATCAGTTTGCCGTGTCACCGTCAGTATAGTCTTGCTCGTATAAATTGATACCTTTCTTTACGGTAAACGATCTCGATCGGTGGACTTTTTCATGTTCCTAAAGACATTTCAATGCTTCGATAACACTCACACATCACTTGCAGCGGCTTCGATCTTCCTAATTCGATACATTTAGGACCAGAAAATAACTATCCGTTATTTTGAAATCGAGAAGAGAGGGCCCTGGGGACGAGGTTGCATGCAAAGGTCTCATTTACTCGTATCATTTACCTTTGCATAGCACCGAGAGTAAATTACAAATATCCTTACGGCTTCCTACTTACGAATTACAAAACCTCTTTCCAATGTGGGATGAGTTGAGGTGTATCCTGCGCATGACAGTGATGTCACAAGTACCTTTACAAGAAAGTTTTGTAATTTTCTTGTATTATTTGCTTATAATTCGTGTAATACTGTTATAAATCAAGGTAAATTGGGATGGAGTTTTAGAAGTCGTTTATAGAACGCGAGCCCGTGTTTTATCGGCCATAAAGATTCTCGCCTACGGCTCGGATCTTTATATGCCGATAAAACACGGTCTCTCGTTCTATAAACTTCACATACAGTTCGGACGCGGATATTATATCTGACTTATCGAATCCAACGACGTATAAGTGGATGTTTTACTATAATTTGAATGATAGGAAACAGTTTGGCTGAGAAAATCCAAGTTAAAGTTGAATGCAAATGAGGACGATTCTGTATCCGATTTACAGATGTCTGCTACGCTTATGATTTCTATTGTATTTCCCTCATTAATTATTCATGAATTCGATAATTATAGTAGCACAATATATGATGATGATAAAAAAGCATTGTTTTGGCATATACTAGTGCAGAAATAGAAAACGAGGCAGCGTGCTCTATCGAGTTATAGAAGCACGCGGGAATTGGAAGAAGACGAGAGAAGTGCTAGGAGAAGACCGAGGCGTAGCCGAGTGCTTCTCGCACTTCTCGAGTCTTCTTTCAATTCCCAAGTGCTTCTATAACTCGATAGAGTACTGCTGCCGAGTTTTCTATTTCTTTTATAAAATACAAGTATGATTTTAAAGCAAGTTTTCAATTTTTTTTGTTGCGAAAATGTTTGAATATCTGCGAGCGCGTGCACTGTGCTCTCATAGAGCACGCGGAATACGCATCCTTTGGCCAATCAGAGCACGCGTTATATCATAGTTATTTTATAATAACTTACAACAGTTCAACGATTCGATGAGAGCAGTGCAGGACCTACAATAACGTTAGTTCGACCCACGATCCTATCATATCGAACAAGCCTCGGTGCAATCAGTCAATCAGTCAATCAATCAGTCAGTCTGTCAGTCAACTTTCCCTGAAAGAGAAATAGCCTGGGACCCTATGGCTGCGTTTCCTGTGTGGTTGTATATTGTGGTGTAGTAGTAACACATCGGACTGGAGAGTACCGTACAGCGTGGTGGGTGTCACAGTAGAGTAACGTACAGCGTGGTGGGTGTCACAGTAGAGTAACGTACAGCGTGGTGGGTGTCACAGTAGAGTAACGTACTGCGTGGTGGGTGTCACAGTAGAGTAACGTACTGCGTGGTGGGTGTCACAGTAGAGTAACGTACAGCGTGGTGGGTGTCACAGTAGTGTAACGTACTGCGTGATGGGTGTCACAGTAGAGTACCGTACAGCGTGGTGTGTGTCACAGTAGAGTACCGTACAGCGTGATGGGTGTCACAGTAGTGTACCATACAGCGTGGTGTGTGTCACAGTAGAGTACCGTACAGCGTGATGGGTGTCACAGCAGAGTACCATACAGCGTGATGGGTATTACAGTGGAGTAACGTACTGCGTGGTGGGTGTCACAGTAGAGTAACGTACAGCGTGATGTGTGTCACAGTAGAGTAACGTAGAGCGTGGTGTGTGTCACAGTAGAGTAACGTGTCACAGTAGAGTAACGTACAGCGTGATGGGTGTAACAGCAGAGTACCATACAGCGTGGTGTGTGTCACAGTAGAGTAACGTAGAGCGTGGTGTGTCACAATAGAGTACTGTACAGCGTGATGGGTGTCACAGTAGAGTAACGTACAGCGTGGTGGGTGTCACAGTAGAGTAACGTACAGCGTGGTGGGTGTCACAGTAGAGTAACGTACAGCGTGGTGTGTGTCACAGTAGTGTAACGTACTGCGTGGTGTGTGTCACAGTAGTGTACCGTACAGCGTGGTGTGTGTCACAGTAGAGTACCGTACAGCGTGGTGTGTGTCACAGTAGAGTAATGTACAGCGTGATGGGTGTCACAGTAGTGTACCATACAGCGTGGTGGGTGTCACAGTAGAGTAACGTACAGCGTGGTGGGTGTCACAGTAGAGTACCGTACGGCGTGGTGGGTGTCACAGTAGAGTACCGTACAGCGTGGTGGGTGTCACAGTAGAGTAACGTACAGCGTGGTGTGTGTCACAGTAGAGTAACGTACAGCGTGATGGGTGTCACAGTAGAGTAACGTACAGCGTGGTGGGTGTCACAGTAGAGTACCGTACAGCGTGGTGTGTGTCACAGTAGAGTAACGTACAGCGTGGTGTGTGTCACAGTAGAGTACCGTACAGCGTGGTGTGTGTCACAGTAGAGTAACGTACAGCGTGATGTGTGTCACAGTAGAGTACCGTACAGCGTGATGGGTGTCACAGTAGTGTACCATACAGCGTGGTGTGTGTCACAGTAGAGTACCGTAGAGCGTGATGGGTGTAACAGCAGAGTACCATACAGCGTGATGTGTGTCACAGTAGAGTACCGTACTACACTGGGTACCTGTCCTCTAGTTCCCAGGGTAATCTCTTCCCTGAGTTGACGAGGTGTAATGAATATTCTTCCGTGTATTAGCCAATGAGCTTACATAAATTAAACTGCATGACACCGTGAAAAAGAGTACTTAACTTTACTGACGTTTCGATCTTTAGCTCTTCTTGTTATTCTGACAAAGGGCGAGGGCTCTAAACGTCAGTAAAGTTAAGTACTCTTTTTCACGCTGTTATAGATTTCCTTTGACCGTTGAATTGATCATTATATACGCATGCAGCCCATACTAGGTACTCGCTAGTTTCTCTCTTTTATTTCTTCGCGCTTTCTCAACTTTTCCCCCACTTGTTCAGTCCTCCTTAGTAACAGATTGAAATGACTGTTTCCTTATTCTTTCTTTTCATTTTAGTTTTTTTTTACTTTTTGCCCCTCCGTGGTTCTACCATCTGATTATTGTTTCTTTCTTGAACTGCCGAAACATTTGATGAAGCAATGCAATCTGCTGTAATGACAACAACTCTGTAATGACAACAACTCAAGTGCTTAAATTTGCCGGAACGAGCAAGAAAACAAGGCGAAAATTACGAATTTTATTGAGCTACTATGAGATGAGAGTACTAAACATACTAATATACTACATTAACGTATAGAGACTTTCATTCATACTCGTTGCTTCGTTTGTTTGTAAATAAAGACCGTTATGCCTGTTTAATAGCTACAGGTCAGTGATTTTCTAAATACTACTAAGTTTGAAGATCGCTCGAAAACGGTACATTCTGACCGACGAGAGAAGTCAGTTGCCGTTGTCAAAGCAACCACTGGATCTACCGCTGTAAATTACCATATTTAACCGAGATCAATAGTTAAGAGTACAAGAAAGTACTTAATTAAGTAAACACCGAATAGAAATGTTGATCAGATCAATGTCACACCGTTGGTCCAGTGATTGACAAAAATGCTGGTTTGACATGTCTAATACAACGAAGCGAGCTTCATAACATTCTATTACATTCTATTCTAAAGCTTTTTTGAGTCGATGTATTGTTCTAACAACAATGAATAGGGAGAGAAGGAACTACAGCTGGGAATATTGAGCGAAATGAAGATCTGACTTCGTCTGTATTGAGAATAGAATACTGTATTTACATTACAAATTCAAATAAGATACGCTAGTTCCTCGGTAAAACACTACCGGCCTCTCCGATAGGTTTAGTTTTTCCTTTTGGATGTGCTATAGTACAAGGTCACCATTGATTCTACCTAAAACTGTCCACGATAAATACGCTAAAGTTACACCATACTTGACGGCTACATTAGACACAACTGGATAGGTTTCTATGTCAATAAGTCTGTACGGCATACAGTACAACAGAATTATCAAAATAGGCCAGTGTTTTTCACGCGGGCAAACAAAGTTAACTACGATGTGAATGACTTACCCTGTACTACTAAGCTCTTCTCCTTCATCGTTAGTCAAAGATATCTTAAGCGTTGATCGTTGCCTCGTAGAAGTAGAACTCATAGTTTTCAAAGCAGCTAGATTCTATATTAATTGACAAGATAACATGAGCCCAGGTGTTATTTAAATTCACTCCTTAAATAATGATCAGGTACTTCATTTGTTCAAAGTGATAAAAAGTTATTGACGGTATATGTAGCAACTGTCTGGTGTGTGGATGCCCGCACGGAATAATACGCAACATGCATATACCACACTTTTACTTTACTAATTGATGTCAGTAACGTACCGAGTCGTGATGTACAAATTCCTCAAACTTTGTCCCTTCAGCGAAAGTGACAGATCCTTGTCGCTTGCCTTGCTGCGGCGAAGACTTCAAGCTTGACTTTGCTTTAGATACGGCTGTGCATTGATGTTTGGAAGAGATTTTCCTTAGAAACGCTCCTATCACCCCTACGAAAATCACACACATCACTGAGAAAATATTCGGCGTATCTAATAACCAGCGTGTATAACCCTTAGCACCCGCATATATAAACCCCATATTGTTATTTAGACAGATTGTAGTGAATATGGTAATGTGAGAGTATGGTGTCAATCTGCGTGTAACTTTGTTACACTGAGGTCAGGGAAGAAATAAAATACTTTTGGGCTCCCTGTGCTGTCTGAGTGAGCGCGCATGAGTTGTAATTTTGTGAGAACAATTAAAAACAGCTAAACATTTCTGTTAGTAACATTGTGACAGTCAAGTATGGCTTTCGTGCAAGCATGAGCTCATCAGGGATAAATGTTGATCTCAAATTCTACACATTTTTTTATCCTTAGAAAAAATAAATGCACACAAATGTAAAAAAAGAAAAAATACAATACAACGCTGTGTTTTCCCTGCCAGCTGTCTACCAAGACAGTCCTGGTACAGCACATCGTACAGAAATGATCGTACCTAGCCGAAGATTTTCATGGCGTTCATTGATTATCATCCGTCACCGCGAGCTCTATAGCAGCTTGTGATGGTCTTAACCACACTCTTTGTCGATAAAAAAGCCGTCGATATCATTTCCAAATGTTTACATATTATATAAACAATTAAAGAGTTCCTTTCGTTGCCTCTGGTTAGCGGCTCGTAGTTAATTGAATTTTTCTGTGCATTGTTGACGAAGTGAATAAATCAAGAGAAAGATGAACATGGAATAGAAACTCACTCGTCCAAACATAATCGAACTAATCGAATTTTTTTTGTGATATTTATAGCTGGATACAAATCGATAATATTCATCTCAAAACAATATAAAGAAGCGAATAAGGAACTACCGTCAACAACTCCCATAGATGTACTCAAGCAAAACAATGCCCACTCACTAATATTCAGTTATTAGTCGTGCCAATATATGACAGTACGTACGAACGACGGCGCACAGATCGACTACAAAGCAAAGTAAAACTCAGCCAGATCAAACCCGGCATCACGAGAAACGTCAAGTGTTTCAACCAAAAACACAATCACTAGTAACGAAGTCTGAGCGATCTGTCAAACATCAAGTGTTTCAACCAAAAACACAATCACTAGTAACGAAGTCTGAGCGATCTGTCAAACATCAAGTGTTTCAACCAAAAACACAATCACTAGTAACGAAGTCTATGCTGAGCGATGTGTCAAACATCAAGTGTTTCAACCAAAAACACAATCACTAGTAACGAAGTCTGAGCGATCTGTCAAACATCAAGTGTTTCAACCAAAAACACAATCACTAGTAACGAAGTCTGAGCGATCTGTCAAACATCAAGTGTTTCAACCAAAAACACAATCACAACGAAGTCTGAGCGATCTGTCAAACATCAAGTGTTTCAACCAAAAACACAATCACTAGTAACGAAGTCTGAGCGATCTGTCAAACATCAAGTGTTTCAACCAAAAACACAATCACTAGTAACGAAGTCTGAGCGATCTGTCAAACATCAAGTGTTTCAACCAAAAACACAATCACAACGAAGTCTGAGCGATCTGTCAAACATCAAGTGTTTCAACCAAAAACACAATCACTAGTAACGAAGTCTGAGCGATCTGTCAAACATCAAGTGTTTCAACCAAAAAACACAATCACTAGTAACGAAGTCTGAGCGATCTGTCAAACATCAAGTGTTTCAACCAAAAACACAATCACAACGAAGTCTGAGCGATCTGTCAAACATCAAGTGTTTCAACCAAAAACACAATCACTAGTAACGAAGTCTGAGCGATCTGTCAAACATCAAGTGTTTCAACCAAAAACACAATCACTAGTAACGAAGTCTGAGCGATCTGTCAAACATCAAGTGTTTCAACCAAAAACACAATCACAACGAAGTCTGAGCGATCTGTCAAACATCAAGTGTTTCAACCAAAAACACAATCACTAGTAACGAAGTCTGAGCGATCTGTCAAACAATTTCTAGTCACCTTTTTTGCTGGCAGATTTGTCTCTGTCCATAGCGAAGTAGAGTTGGTATAGGATAGCTTGAGTCACGCTCCCACAGCATGAGCCAACTATGTTTGCTGGCAAATCAAGCACCAGAATTCTTACCGTGCTGCCGAACTTTTGTTGAACGCTCTTGTTGAGGTGAGCGTACTTTCTTTCTAAAATTGGCATTTACTCCTCAACCGACGGTAGTTGATAATTGGCGCAATATAAGTTAATAAATATTATTTAATATTATTCTGATAACATATGTTACAGTGACTGCTACATGACGGTAGCACAAACGATATCTCCTTGATAGAAGACGCGTTTGCTCAGGCTTAGCTAGCTCAATCCAGAGAATAACCCGTGGAATTAAAAATGGTTTCTATTGTTGAAAGTCAACACTTTTTCGAGTTCTCGTCGGCATTTGTGCATAATTTACACTGAATTGAGGCTAAGCCTGAGCAATCGCGTCTTCTATCAAGGAGTACAGCGGTACTAAACAACTCGAAACTGGACTATTGTCAGCTTTGGCCAAGAAATGAAATCATTGATTTTATCATTCAATTTTAATAGAAACACGCGCTACCGATACTAATTACGCCAGTTGATGAAAAAACCTGCCCAACAATGTATTTGTACCGGTTTGAATTAACTAGGTTTGAAATCATGCAGACCGCCCACACATTCCCGTCCTAACAAATGTCATTTTCGCCGATTCGTTACAGCCACTAGTTTCCCCCATTACAAACATCTCTCATTGTTACACGTTTTTGTCTGGAGGAAATGTTTAGCATGAGCTCCTGTGGTTTGTCTCGTAGATTAGATAAATTGCTGAAAAGGAAATTAAAAAAACAATATCTCGGTCAACTCGTCCCCAAGTGTCGGTCTTGGTTTACACGGACGTGTATATCCAGCGAGTCTAATAAATAACTGCGTCTCAGCATTTCAACAAAAACAAAATCAACAAATTGACAGATTTTTGCCCCAATAACCTGTTTAGTTAACGAGCTGTTCAGAAATTAATATTTGAAAAGTTTGGTTCATTTGTATGTGGCAGACATGTTCAGTTGGTGTCCCACTTTCCCACTTCGGTGGCGGATTCACAAACAGTACAAAAACCTGCTCTTTTCCAGTAAAATAATATAAAACTATATATTTCTAGTAAATAGCACCTTTAAGGAATTATGATGACAAAGCAAAAAAATAATTTGGCTCATAATTAACAAATTGAAGATGGTTTTGAGTTGTCTGTACTCTTATTGACACACACTTGACGTCATAAAATGTTCAAAACTCAAGTGGAATCACGAGCGTAGTCAAAGTCAAAAAGCATCCAAAAACAAGGAAAACGTTTGAAAGAAAACTGGCTCCGTGCGCGAGCGATTCGTCATTCTAT
Source organism: Actinostola sp. cb2023 (assembly GCA_033675265.1). NCBI lineage: Eukaryota > Metazoa > Cnidaria > Anthozoa > Actiniaria > Actinostolidae > Actinostola > Actinostola sp. cb2023. The sequence goes on from JAUJYZ010000933.1 coordinate 78,930, forward strand.
GTGTCTGTCAGGCTCTTATTGACAACGGCTGAGAGCCAATCAGATTGCGAGATTTCGCTCTGTTATTGTAAAAAAAATTGATTGGCTACGCTACTAGGGGTCTAATAGTGATAGTCCCCTAAGTAGCGAATCACCATGGTAACCATTGTCGTGAACGGCGATGAAGCAAGATGGCGGACAAACCCGATAGTTGTTTTCTCGCTAAAAAGAGCTAAAATAGACCGAGAAACAAATCTCAAGAACAAGAAATGGAAAAAGCACATAAATATAGACATCTCATTGACAATTCAAGCAAGTTTTATTTGGCTGTCACTGCAGAAATTGAGCGAGAAACGATCGTTAAAGTTGAAGATTTTTCGAATTTGGGCCGATTTTTCAACATTAGCGAAGACAAAGTCAAAGGGAATACTGATAGTGATACATGTAAAGGTAATAAACGAAGGCTACACCACTCTTGACTCGTGTTTTGTTCATTTGTTATTTGATTTATGAAAGTTTTTCAACAAAAGAACCAACTTTTCTGGTTTAGTTTTCCATTTGTTGATGGTAAAACTAAACAGCTCGAAATAGTTCAGCCAAATGTATACTTATGACTAGCATAAAATTCTTATTCTTTTTACTTATGCAAATTGTAAACTGTTTTGTAAATTATGTTAAGTAAACTGTAAACTGTAAACTGTAAACTGTAAACTGTTTTGTAAATTATGTTAAGGAGCGTGGACTAGAAAGGGATAACCTCTTTCACCTCCTTTCACAATTTTCATGTATTTTCATGTATATATTATTATATTTGTTTATTTTCGTGTACGTGTGATGAATTGTGAATAAACTATTATTATTATTATTATTATTATTATAAATTAAACAAGATATATTGGTATAAAATTAAGTATGCTAGTTTCAGTTTATACTAAAACAATTAGACAACTCGCCCTCGTTATCTATGAGCTAAGATAGTCAACTCGGCTCCAAAATGGCCGAACAATTTTCCGTAAATCTACGAGCGAATATTTCTTCTCGATAGATTCTCAATAAAAGTAGATCCGAATAAACTACTAACTGAGTACATATAAAGCTAAAATGTTTAATTTTGTGGCAATGAAAATTGCTTTTTACATGGTTTTCTGGACAAAAAATATGAAATTTGTTGACTGATATTTTTACAAAGAAATAACAAACAAATGTATTGAAACTCACCAGTCACGCGAAACAATATCATTCCTATGATTAAACAACTGTAGGATGTGTACCAAGTTAAGAGAAAACGAACCAGATATGCCTGGTAATTAGCAATTATCAAATTGAGCAGGGGATTGGGAACAAGTTTATTAGAATTAATATAATTATGAAATTAAGCTTATGACATGAAAGAGCATGTTGAAATTAGCATCTGTGCAAAGATTGATGTGAATTGAACGAATTCTATCGGAATTATAAACTTTTGAAATTGTGTTGTCCAGCCAAAATTTTACAGTGAATGTATGGTTTGGATGGACAACATCAAAAATTTACAGAGTTTGTATGGGAAAATATACATATTTGATGCCCTCTAGCATCGTCAATATTAAGCCAAAGTTCACCAAACTTTGCAGACAAGCTAAGTTTGGTCTGCTCTCTCAGAAAATGATGCCCATTTTTGCTAGTTTCTTATTGAATTAGTTTTACGGACTTGGTCCCAGTCCCCTGCTCGATTTGGTAATGGCTAATAGTAAAACTCTTCAAGAGTGTTGGTCGGCTACCCCCCCCCCCCCCCCCCCCCCAGCAGGAGAGAATTTTGTTGCGCGCATGCGCGACCAGTTGTGAGTTCACTTCATCGAATGCGAGTTAACTTAGGATTTTAAAACGGTTTTATTGCCACTTCCTAGGCTGACATTGGACTTAACTGCCACCAGAGGCTACACGAAGACTTAGATATTTCAATTTATCACGGAAGAACGCAATTGGACTTTAATAGATTGTTCTAAACGGCACTTTATTATCACTGCAAGCGAACATCCCGGTGTTGACAAATTGGCGTCTTGGTATTTCTTAAACCGGCCTAGTATATTTTCATAAAACTTCTTGCATTAGCAAGTTTGATGCTTCATTAACTCGAAATCTACTATAGAACTCCCAAGTTTTGTGAGCAGAAAGATTAAAAGCTATGCTGTACGTCTAAGAAGCTATCTAAAATATTTTTGATTGGCAAAAATGGGGAAGTTTGTGTTTTTTGACCAATTTCTTCGGCATGTTGAGCCCAAATAGTGCATATTTAACATAACTTTGCTCCCCCAAAAACCTGCTTGGAATTGCATTTCTCACAATGTTTTTGTATCTTTTATAACTCCACAGTTACTAGTTGCAGAACATAACATATCACTGAGATCGGCTGAGGTTTATGAAGTGAACTATGTGTATGGAATATGACATATTTTTTACTCGATTTTTGAACATGTTTTGCTTTACTGTTTGAAATCTATCAACGATCTCCCAAGAAATTACTGTAAATATTGCAAGTTTATCAGACATATTTTAAATGTGTGCACTTGCTGCTTTTCATATAAAATGGGGAAATGTTCAAAAATAACAATTTTAGTGTTGTCCTGTATTTACCTTTTGGGGTGCCTGTGTAATGTATCGCTTCGCTTCAAAAGAAATTATAGGAGAGTTTGGAAACCTAAAACCTAAAAAATAAATGCTTAGAGATAAAAGATGGATACTTTATGAAGCTTTTTGAGTGATTTTGGGGCAATTTGTGGTCTTGAAACAGACTTTCCTGTTATTGATTATAGCGATCAAGCCATTACGGTTCAGCGGCCGAACGCATACCCGTGCAAATTTCCCTCCTGTTCCTCCTGTTTTTGAACTTCTAATATTTTCATCTATAGCTTTATTTATTTGTAGTGTAAAGGAGACTTGCACATAGGGTTAACCTCAAAGTTTCTCCTTTTCAAATATTGTATAGTATTTGACTAAAGTATTGTTATTACCCCATGCATGACATGGTGCGTTACCTCACCCATATCCTCTATATACTGTATAGTATTTGACTAAAGTATTGTTATTACCCCATGCATGACATGGTGCGTTACCTCACCCATATCCTCTATATACTGTATAGTATTTGACTAAAGTATTCTTATTACCCCATGCATGACATGGTGCGTTACCTCACCCCATATCCTCTATATACTGTATAGTATTTGACTAAAGTATTGTTATTACCCCATGCATGACATGGTGCGTTACCTCACCCATATCCTCTATATACTGTATAGTATTTGACTAAAGTATTGTTATTACCCCATGCATGACATGGTGCGTTACCTCACCCATATCCTCTATATACTGTATAGTATTTGACTAAAGTATTCTTATTACCCCATGCATGACATGGTGCGTTACCTCACCCATATCCTCTATATACTGTATAGTATTTGACTAAAGTATTCTTATTACCCCATGCATGACATGGTGCGTTACCTCACCCATATCCTCTATATACTGTATAGTATTTGACTAAAGTATTCTTATTACCCCATACCCTATAGTATTTGACTAAAGTATTGTTATGGCGACATGACATGGTGCGTTACCTCACCCATATCCTCTATATACTGTATAGTATTTGACTAAAGTATTGTTATTACCCCATGCATGACATGGTGCGTTACCTCACCCATATCCTCTATATACTGTATAGTATTTGACTAAAGTATTCTTATTACCCCATGCATGACATGGTGCGTTACCTCACCCATATCCTCTATATACTGTATAGTATTTGACTAAAGTATTCTTATTACCCCATGCATGACATGGTGCGTTACCTCACCCATATCCTCTATATACTGTATAGTATTTGACTAAAGTATTCTTATTACCCCATGCATGACATGGTGCGTTACCTCACCCATATCCTCTATATACTGTATAGTATTTGACTAAAGTATTCTTATTACCCCATGCATGACATGGTGCGTTACCTCACCCATATCCTCTATATACTGTATAGTATTTGACTAAAGTATTCTTATTACCCCATGCATGACATGGTGCGTTACCTCACCCATATCCTCTCTATATACTGTATAGTATTTGACTAAAGTATTCTTATTACCCCATGCATGACATGGTGCGTTACCTCACCCATATCCTCTATATACTGTATAGTATTTGACTAAAGTATTCTTATTACCCCATGCATGACATGGTGCGTTACCTCACCCATATCCTCTATATACTGTATAGTATTTGACTAAAGTATTGTTATTACCCCATGCATGACATGGTGCGTTACCTCACCCATATCCTCTATATACTGTATAGTATTTGACTAAAGTATTCTTATTACCCCATGCATGACATGGTGCGTTACCTCACCCATATCCTCTATATACTGTATAGTATTTGACTAAAGTATTCTTATTACCCCATGCATGACATGGTGCGTTACCTCACCCATATCCTCTATATACTGTATAGTATTTGACTAAAGTATTCTTATTACCCCATGCATGACATGGTGCGTTACCTCACCCATATCCTCTATATACTGTATAATGTAAAATAAAATACTATAAAATAATGTATAGAGTAGAGTGCAAAACATATGTCCGTGAAATAGTACTATTTATAATTAGTAGAATTACACAGGTGATTATAGAAAATCAAGCGCGCTGATTGGTCGAGAACTTCCGACTATTTCTCGATAGTTACCTACAGCATTTTGACAAAATGGCTGCCAGCTTTTGAAATATGAAATAAAAAAATATTTTCTTTAAAATGCTTATTTATTTTTATTTTTTCAAATAATCACCTGTGTAATTCTACTAAAACAATTAGTCACCTCAGGCTCAGTGAATAGCAGCAGAAGTACATAACTAGAAGTGTCCATCTGTATAATAGATCTGTCATACATCAGATTAGCGAGTGAGCTATTTTTAGAACTGAGTTCAAGCGCGCGCTCGATGATGTGTGGTGGCGTTGGCAACAGCGCGCGCATTTCACTGCTAAAATGTATTCAAAAACCAGTCAAATTCTCTTCTGCTTTGACATTTTTCCTGCTCCTTCATGATCAAAAATGCATGAAATTTCAAACTTTTGTCTGATTAGTTGAAGTCTAATTACAATTAATCCGTAACAAGCAAAATCATAAACAACAATGATATTTCTATTTATTCTCAGTAGAATTAAACTTTTGTTGACACTCAGCTACTATCCACAATGATAAGCATCAAAACTATGCATTTTTGAACATGAAGGAGCAAGAAAAATGTCAAAACAGAAAAGGATTTGACTGGTTTTTGAATACATTTTATCAGTGCAATGCGCGCGCTGTTGCCAACACATCATCGAGCGCGCGCTTGAACTCAGTTCTAAAAATAGCTCACTCGCTAATCTGATGTATGACAGATCTATTATACAGATGGACACTTCTAGTTATGTACTTCTGATAGCAGTGATAATTTCGTCTCGGTTATTATTCACCGATATTCACCTCGCCTTTGGTGACTAATTTTTTAACTCTATTTTTAACACTTAGGATTAGGTTTAAGATTTAAGTATATATATTTTTGGATTATGATTACGTTTATTTTAGTTGTATCAGTTGTAAAGTGCTTTGTAAGTTGTCCATGGTTTAAGATTTCTAATGTTTCATCAGTGCTATTTAGTAGTATATACATAACTTTTTCCATCTGTATAATGATTCATACATCAGATTAGCGAGTGAGCTATTTTTAGTTGAGTTCAAGCGCGCGTTGGGTACAAGCATTTCACTGCTAAAATGTATTGCTTCCTGTAATTTTTTGTCCATGAAATTTAAAACTTTTGCTGATTAGTTGAAGTCCAATTATAACAAGCAAAAATAAACAACAATGACATAAAACAATGGTATTATTTTAAGTGTCAATTATTATTCGGGCATATTGCAGCCCAAGCAATAAATAGAAAAATTTTATTTCAATAAATTATATTAAAATATCTGAGTGTTTTATCTCTTGTAAAGTTTTTTCTAATGAGGCCTTTACAGTGCTATCTGCTCCTCTCCACATGAATAGTACTAACAGAAGTACTCCGACTCATCTCAACCGCTACTCGCCAGGAAAAAAAAAATATGCCCATTTCAACGCTTGTCTGTCCATCTGTATAATCCCTCCAATAGATTGTCTGTCGAGATACATCGAAGTTTTGAAATTAGCGAGTGAGCTCAAGTGGGAGCGAATTTTAGAACTGAGTGCGAAAAGCACGCGCGCTCGAGGAATGTGTTAAAACAATTCTGTAGGTATTTTAGGCATAATTGCTTGAAATTTGCTCGAATTTGGCGAAAACAGCGCGCGCATTTCACTGCTAAAATGTATTAGGACAATAAACAAAAAACCAGTCAAATCCTCTTCTGTTTTGCCATTTTTCTTGCTCCTTCATGATCAAAAATGCATGAAATTTCAAACTTTTGTCTGATTAGTTGAAGTCCAATTACAACTGCCTGATGGAATATCGGTCTAAACCGTAACAAGCAAAATCATGAGAACGGAGTCTCCAGCCTTCCACATATGACATGAAAACGTAAATGGCCTCGGATCGAGCTGAAACTTTACAAGATGATAAAGTAAGACACAATAAACAACTCAGATAAAGTTTTAATAGAATTTATTGAAATAAAAATTTTTTTCATAAAAGGCCTCCAGAAGTCCATTGCTTGGGCTGCCTGTGCATAGCCCTTCATCAGTGTGATAAACCGTTGTGTTTACACGACATTTCTATATATTCTCAGTAGAATTAAACTTTTCTTGACACTCAGCTACTATCCACATTCATAAGCATCGAAACTATGCATTTTTGATTTCTGTCACAGTTTTACGCACGGTGCAGTGGTGTCATGGCGGCTGTTGATCCTGACAAAGACAGGTTTAACCAACTAGCTAAAGAAGAAATAGACGAAATGAGCAGGTGCTCAGCCTAAAACGACTGTTCGTCGAACTCGTTGTGGAGTTTCAGTGATGAAAGGTAAAAAACGAACCTAATTATTATTCAAAACAAGCACTTTTTGCCGTCGGCCTCGGCTATCAGTCTGTTCTTGTTCGTTGAGTGAAGAAGCTCAGAGCTTAAAATGATGAATGAAACTTGCCTTGTTATGACTTAAAAACAAAAGATAAATGCTTTATTCGTGTTTTCTTTGTAGAATGGTTGCAATTGGAGTGGTTGTAGAGGACATATCCAGCAGAAGTGTCGGAAGATCTAGTTAAATATATATTTTCTTTATTTACCGTGATTAATATTATATTTTGAACATTTTACAACTGCAGTGTATTCAGTTTGAATAATAAATGGATTAGAGACTTCTAGTTCGTGCTTTACCGGCAAATAGACGCACTTGCTGGCTGTAGAATGAACTCGAAATTCTTCATTCGGCTATGCCTCGTGCAGTATTTGAATTCTCGTTCATTCTACAGTCAGCGCGTGCGTCTATTTGCCGGTAAAGCAATCACATCAGTCTCTAACCCTTAAATAAAATAATATTTAAAAAGTGTAAAATAATATTACGAAAGAAATAACTAGAAGATGTCTCAGTTTGATTGTTTACTGAACAAAACATGGCAATCAAATTGAGACATCTTCTCGTTATTTCTTTCATACTAAAGAAGCTTACCTCATAGATAAAGGGAAAACCTTTAGGTCTCAATAAACGTGATGAACTGTAGCTTTTTATCTTTTAATCTAAAGTTGTAATGTTTTTACGTCATCTATCATCTTCTGTTTCGTCTCATTGTGTAATAGCTATATATTTGTATTTCATTTGTAAATCTCTCCTTAACCTGAAGAAGGCTAGTCTGGCTAGCCGAAATATAGTTACCAAAAAAATATACGTTGTATTGGTCTTTGCTGAGTCTTAAGTATGATCCACCTAAGAGGTAGGCAGAATAACAATAGGCCGATACAGTGTGGTACGTTGGTGAACTTTTCGGTAATCCTTTAATGAAATTAAATCAATGCCTGCTATTGGACGAGAGGGGCGACCCTAAAACGAGGAATCGCGGAAAGACGGAAAGCCGGAAAAACCTAAAACGCGGAATGACGGAAAATATATATAGAGACAACAGAACACGCCATACAGCTACGTAGATCTTCTTTTATATCAGAGGCCTTTCGGCTTAACAGCCCTCGTCAGTGATACAGTGATATGACTAAGAAAGCGTGGCAGCGAACACCTAGATCTAAATTGAGATCCCTGTGCGTAGTGCATGACGGAAAATCACCGGGCGGCCCTAAAACGCGGAATAACGGAAAATCACCCCAAATTTCCCAATGAGAAAATGTAAACATGTTCTACCTGGATTTCTGGATGTATTCAAGCCAATTTGATATATCATTTGTACACAATATCAAAATGATATCTTACTAGCTAGTTCTCATTCATACATGTAATAAAACACTTACGTTCTCATATCGCCGCACGAACTCGTTGATATTCATGTCAATATTCAGCAGTCAGGGGCGGATCCAGGGGGAGGGTTCTGGGGGTTGCAACCCCCCCTATGGATATTTTTTTAATACCGCTTGTATAGATATGTCTGTCCGTAGGTCTCTCTTGCACTTTCAGCTCTCTCACTCGTAAGAATAATATAATTCATTCATACTGTTTACACGACCGTTCGACTTCGAGGCCGGTTTGACTGATAACAGAAAGAACCTGCCGTTTTTAGCGTCAAAAACGTATGTGAAGCCTTCATACTTGTAAGCTCACCCAAGAAGACTCTTCCAAGCATCCGTTGTTGGATGTCCAATAAACTCACAATTTTACTGAAAATTGAGTTTTGTTGTGTTAATAAAACAACTCCAGATCTCTAAAAATTGCATTTTAGAGCTTGTAGATTTCAAAAATTTCTGGGGGGGCATGCCCCCACACCCCCCTAGTACTTCGCGGCTTTGCCGCTCACACAACACAACGGCCGCAACACAACCCCCTGTCTGACAAAAACCTGGATCCGCCCCTGTCAGCTAAAATATCATTCCTGGAGATAATTTTGTGACCCTGTTCCAGACAAAATGGCCAAAATAGGTACCCTGTTCCAGACTAGAAGCAATACAAATATACTCTGTTCCAGAGTATTATTTCCAGAGCCAAACTGAACGTAAAATATAGCCCTGTTCCAGACAGAAACAGTGATTTGTATACCCTGTTCCAGAGTCAGAGAGACAAAAACCATACCCTGTTGAGCAGCACATCCCCGTATAGTCCATAGTCCAGATTAGTATCAAATTTGATAACGCTCTTTTGTTTTGATGTTTGAGAAATCAAAACATTCATTAGCCAATCAGAAGTCAGTATCAGGCATCAGTGATGACGGATGAAGACGGCCAACAAATGTTTCAGTTGAATTGGGGAGAACTCCGATATCAGACCGGCCAAGTTTATAGTTTGGTTTAATATGATGTTATTATAAAACATGGAACTGTATTTAAAAATGAAATATATACTGTACACTTGATTGATAAATTTAAATTCCCCTTATTATACATCATTCTCAAACTCATTAATTATTCATGAGGTAACCAGCCAATCCGGACTGGAAACCCCGTCTAGTCCTCATTCTCGGCTTTGAAACATTACGTCAAATCCAAGAGCGCTCATCCTCATTTGACCTCTGACTGCACAATGCTGGTTTTCTTAGCCTGCGTAGCTGGCCCTGGAGAGAGGGGATTGGGGAGGAGGAGGGGAGAGGAGGGGATTGGGGAAAGCAAGAAGGAGGAGGAGGGGGATTGGGGAGGAGGGAAGGAATGAGGGCCTGCCCGCAAGGCCGGGTATTTTAGATAATTACGGCCGCCGGCGGCCGTAAATTCCTATTGGTTGAAAATGACCAAAGTGACGCGTGATTGACAGTTAGATTCTAACACATCCCAGACCAAGCGAAGCCAAAGCATATCAAGTTGTAGTGTAGTCAAGAGAATAATTTATTAGAGAAGTTCGATTTTTTAAACCTGAGCAAGAGCAAGTCATAAGAGACCTTTTATCGGGAAAAGATGTGCTTATAGTACTCCCACGGAGTTCGGAAATTCTACTGCGCATATATTATATAGCGTGACGTATTGTGTGATCTATCACGTGAAATAATAATTTGCTGTTGAAAAACACTACGATACACCGAAACTATGGATTTGGATTAAAAAGGAACAAGAATGGTGAAGAAAATGGCAAGAAAGTGGAGGATTATGTTGTGTTTTTGAATAAAATTTTAGTTGAAGAGCTAGCGCGCGCTAACTTACGCCATCGAGCTCGCGCACATTGGAGACCATTGGAAATCGTTAAATATTTCAAGTGTAACTGAAGTTTTTTCAAAATAAATCGAAAACGAGCATGGTGACCCATTTTTTTATGAGATTTTTAATAAAATTGGTGCTGGGTATTATATATCAAAATATGAAGGAAAGTTTATTGGATAAATTTTTTGAAATATTTTGATGAGACACCGTGATATTCTGATCAGTCCCTGCGTGCTATATATCTGCACATAGTACGCGCGCTCGTTTTCTATTTCTTCAATAAAATAATGTAAAATAAAATAATATATTATAATGTAAACAAATATAATACAAAATAATGTAAAATAACAAAAAGTGGAAAATGAAGCAATTGCAAACTAGACGCTCTATTAGCAGACTCGTTCCCAGTCGCTTCTCTTACTCGGAATCCAAGTTCCAAGCGCCTTAGCGCGCTTTCCGGTAAGTAACGACTGGGTACGAGTTTAACCCAGTATGCGATTTGAGGCCTAAGAAGAAAAACGCACAGGCAGCCCAACCATTCCTTTTGAGGCTACTAAATAATTCAATAAAATGATATTTGTGTCTTTTTATGGGTTTCCTGTGGTAGAGCGCGCGCGCGCGCAATACGTAAGGTTGGGTTCCCTGTGCATAAACATGTATTATGTTGGGCTTCCTGTGTGCGTCCTGCGGGACGCGCCCGCAGCAATGTACATACACATGTACTGCGGGACGCGCGGGATGCGCACAGGGAGCCCAATATTATACGGTACTCAACACAGGGAACTCAACATATCTACGTATATATATTGCGCGCACGCGCTCTACCACAGGAAACCCATAAAAAAAGACGCAAATATCATTTTATTGAATTATTTAGTAGCCTCAAAAGGAATGGTTGGGCTGCCTGTGGAACGGCCAGCATTTTTAAACTTGAGCTTTTCCACAGGAAGCCCAAGTAATGAGACAGGAAACACAGGTTTACATAGACATTGGTATTTACTGGAGTCATGACAAATATCAGCGATCTAACTTTGCTCAATTTCCTAAAATAATATAAAATAATGTAAAATAAAATAAAATAAAATAATGTTAAATATAAATAAATTAGAAATAAAAAATGTAAAATGAAAAAATGCAAATGAGACAGGAAATGGAAGCAAAAAACACAGGTTTACATAGACGTTGGTATAATCTGTCAATACTGAGATATCTAAACCTCTAGAATTGTTTGGATAAATAAAAAGCGACACTTATGCTGCAGATCGGAAGTTTTTGGGTCCACAAATAAAAACAGCTTATATAACTGGCTGTGTTTGATCAGGTCAACAGATCGTGAATGCTAGCGATCACATGTAACAACATGTCTTGCACCAGCGACGTTTTTTTCTTCTTAAAGAAACCACTTTCACTGAATATGTAGGACTAATAATATACTTTATAAAATGGAACACTTGATGTGGTGATAAGTGCATGACACAAGGCTGCCTTACCATAGTATCTTGTTGGTTGAACCTACCTTATACTGAACTATATATCAATCTGCCAGTACGTGTTCGGCTAGGTCTGTCTCTTTCAGCTGCCACTGCCGTACACTGTGGAAAGAACAAAGCAGATCAAATAAATGTATTCATAAAACACTGATTACGTCATGTCCCACTACTACTAGTAGTGTATAGGATTAGAGAAAATCGTATTTTTATCTTAATAATTCTTCCTTATTCCTTTAGTTAAAAACAGTCATGCAGATATGAGCTTTGAAGATTTCCAATGGAATATTTTAATTATATCCCAGGTGCTAGTAGAGCTTTATTACATTGGGTCTTTGAACTACTAATAATGAAATAAACAATGCAAGTCTAGATTTCTCAACGACGAATTAGTTAGCAAGTGAATTGTTATTGGTTTCGTGGCTTTTTGCAAAGTACGGCGGCACAAAAGACAGGCAAATAAACGCCGAAAGCCATTTCCATGTAATGCGACAATATGTATAGAATACTCCGTGCCATGGTTTCGCGCGCTTACACTCAAACAAAAGGCGTTTTACAATGGTCCAAAGCTGTTCATATCGGTGGCGGCAGTGAATTACGTTTTACAGTAGAAATGTTGGTACCTACCTATTGGTTGCCGTCTTACCAGACGCTGAATACAATACGTGTCACTAATGGAGTACAAATACGTAGTGGTGACCTTTCTCAGTTACCAATTAATCGAAGTCGCCTGAATGTTTATTCGAAGGGAAGTGAACCCACTCAAAATGTCATGGGATCAAGGGTAACCATTGGTTAAATACCAATACAATAGAAATAGTCATGGGATCAAGGGTAACCATTGGTTAAATACCAATACAATAGAAATAGTCATGGGATCAAGGGTAACCATTGGTTAAATACCAATACAATAGAAATAGTCATGGGATCAAGGGTAACCATTGGTTAAATACCAATACAATAGAAATAGTCATGGGATCAAGGGTAACCATTGGTTAAATACCAATACAATAGAAATAGTCATGGGATCAAGGGTAACCATTGGTTAAATACCAATACAATAGAAATAGTCATGGGATCAAGGGTAACCATTGGTTAAATACCAATACAATAGAAATAGTCATGGGATCAAGGGTAACCATTGGTTAAATACCAATACAATAGAAATAGTCATGGGATCAAGGGTAACCATTGGTTAAATACCAATACAATAGAAATAGTCATGGGATCAAGGGTAACCATTGGTTAAAATCCAATACAATAGAAATAGTCATGGGATCAAGGGTAACCATTGGTTAAATACCAATACAATAGAAATAGTCATGGGATCAAGGGTAACCATTGGTTAAATACCAATACAATAGAAATAGTCATGGGATCAAGGGTAACCATTGGTTAAATACCAATACAATAGAAATAGTCATGGGATCAAGGGTAACCCTTTACCAATAAAAGCTTAATGACAGGATTGAGTGAAGAGAGTGACGTGCACCGAAATGCAGTGAAATGCATTCAATTTAACACTCTATAAGCACCGATCAAAGCGAATTAAGCCAACATCTCATGCACTTAATTTCCTGCAAAGTCTCAACGTACTACTGAAATACAATGGCTACTTTGACCCATTAGTCTAAATAAGCGTCTTTGGGCCTGAAACTCAGGTTAAAACAAGACGCTCAATGAGCGTACACTCGGGCTTATGACAAGGACAATGTCAGTTGCGTGAGGAGGGACCTGACAATGACTGGCGCCATGAATTTGCAACCTCAAGTGACCTCAAGTACGTTTAAAAACGTACGATATATGTACCTCGAACAATCGGAGATCTTTATCGATACTCATCGATACAAATAATCTCTCTCGTCACGCAACTGTCATTGTAGATCCCTGAAATCTAATGACGTTTTGATTTCGATTGTATTTTTGCCGTTCACTGACCTGTTTTGAGTTCTAAAATTAGGTCGCATGACTCAGATAAGGATCATGCATCGTACTGAAACTATTCGACCCGTTTGTGGCGAACATGAATATGCAACCTCAAGTGACCTCAAGTCATAATAGATGTATGACTCACACAAGGATCACACAACTGTAATCGTACTGAATTTTTCAAACGTGGAATAAAATAAACATCCATCGTGAGTTACTGAAAATAACTCGACTGGTTCGATTGTTTGCATGACTTCTCTACATATAATTATATATATAAGTTACTGAAAATAACTCGACTGGTTCGATTGTTTGCATGACTTCTGTACACTGATATAGCTTTCTGTCGTAATAGATCCCTAAAATCTAAGGACGTTTTGATTTCGATTGTATTTTTGCCGTTCACTGACCTGTTTTGAGCGTCGAAATTCTGTTTTAAATAGCGCTACGCGGCGATTCTATTTAAAATTAGGTCGCGTAATAGATGTATGATCACACAATGATCACACAACTGTAATCATAATGAATTTTTCAAACGTGGAATAAAATAAACATCCATCGTGTGAAATTACTGAAAATAACTCGACTGGTTCGATTGTTTGCATGACTTCTGTACATATAGCTTTCTGTCAATATATAATGTTGTTACATCGCTGGTCGTGAGTTCAATTATAAATACTCAAGGACATAACTGTACACGTACTATTACAATTAAGCAACAAACATGGCATAGCGAGGTCATGATAGTTTTTGAGTTCATTTCATTTGCTTTTCAGTCTCGACTGGCCTGACTGTTTGCATGACTTCTTCTGTACATGTACATATAGCTTTCTGTCAATAGATGTAGTTACATCGCTGGTCGTGAGTTTGATTATAACTAGAATCCCGACCTTTCAATATCTTGAAGATCTCAAACTGCTTTCAAATAATCTAAGATTAAATATCTACTTGAGTCCTGTGTGTCGTTTGTTTAGCGATTAGAGCGGTTTTCCGCGAATTCAGGGACCGGAGAGTAGCTTGCTCCCTTATCTGCTGAGTTATCTTGAAACTCGATACGATCAAATACTTGGCATTTTGTGTCCGACGAATAATAATAATAATAATAAAAAAAAGAAAGTCCATTTTATAACTCGGGCTTCCTTCGGAAGGGCCCGAGTAATAAGCGAATCTTACGTAGCTAGTGCATGCATTATGTATTCGAAGAAAAATGAAACATTATGTGAAACAATCATTACACACCACAGTCATTACAGTAATAATAATAATAATAATAACAATAATAATAATAATAATAATAATAATAATAATAATAATAATAATAATAATAATAATAATAATAATAATAATAATAATAATAATAATAATAATAATAATAATAATAATAATAGAGATGCAAAAATACTCAATTCTGATTGGTTGAGCACGGGCGCCATGTTTATTAGTCGGGCTTCCTGTGGAAACCCGACTCTAAAAATGCAGAGCGTTCTTCTTCTTCGTATTCTTTGACCCCAAATGACTAATTGGGTTCTACAGCGCATGCGCCACGTCGAGCTAAAGCCGAAGGAGACATGAAGTCTGGCCAAGAAAGATTAGAAAGCACAAACCAATCAGGGAAAGCACCGGAGGTCAAGGGGCCAAAATATAAGTCTTTCTCGTCTAAATCTAAATTTAGATTGAAGCTATTTAACGTTTTTACTGATATACTGTAAAGTTCGCAGTACTGAAATTGCAAGGAAACGGCATGTTCTATCGAGCTCGAGTCATGCAACGACGAGCAACCAAAAACTGTTTCAATCGCACTGAAAATCGCACTATAAGATATCTATATTTATAGTTCAAATTGGCTACATTTCATTTAGAAGCCCGACTTCACGCTAGAAGAGCGTCTAGTTTTGAATAGTGTGCAAACAAAAAGTATTCGATTCAAAAAGTCACTAGAGTACAATCATCATTACACACTACAGTCACTACAGTACAACCATCATAACACACTATAGTCACTACAGTACAACCATCATTACACACTACAGCCACTACAGTATAACCATCATTACACACTACAGTCACTACAGTACAATCATCATTACACACTACAGTCACTACAGTACAACCATCATTACACACTACAGTCACTACAGTACAACCATCATTACACACTACAGTACAACCATCATTACACAGTACAGTCACTACAGTATAACCATCATTACACACTACAGTCACTACAGTACAACCATCATTACACACTACAGTCACTACAGTACAACCATCATTACCCACTACAGTCACTACAGTATAACCATCATTACACACTACAGTCACTACAGTACAACCATCATTACACACTACAGTCACTACAGTATAACCATCATTACACACTACAGTCACTACAGTACAACCATCATTACACACTACAGTCACTACAGTATAACCATCATTACCCACTACAGTCACTACAGTACAACCATCATTACCCACTACAGTCACTACAGTACAACCATCATTACACACTACAGTCACTACAGTACAACCATCATTACCCACTACAGTCACTACAGTACAACCATCATTACACACTACAGTCACTACAGTACAACCATCATTACACACTACAGTCACTACAGTACAACCATCATTACCCACTACAGTCACTACAGTACAACCATCATTACACACTACAGTCACTACAGTACAACCATCATTACACACTACAGTCACTACAGTACAACCATCATTACACACTACAGACACTACAGTACAACCATCATTACCCACTACAGACACTACAGTACAACCATCATTACACACTACAGTCACTACAGTACAACCATCATTACACACTACAGTCACTACAGTACAACCATCATTACCCACTACAGTCACTACAGTACAACCATCATTACCCACTACAGTCACTACAGTACAACCATCATTACACACTACAGTCACTACAGTACAACCATCATTACCCACTACAGTCACTACAGTATAACTACATTACACACTACAGTCACTACAGTCAATTACAGTACTACAGTCACTACAGTACAACCATCATTACACACTACAGTCACTACAGTACAACCATCATTACACACTACAGTCACTACAGTACAACCATCATTACCCACTACAGTCACTACAGTACAACCATCATTACACACTACACTACAGTACAACCATCATTACCCACTACAGACACTACAGTACAACCATCATTACACACTACAGTCACTACAGTACAACCATCATTACACACTACAGTCACTACAGTACAACCATCCCACTACACTACAGTCACTACAGTCATTACAGTACAACCATATTACACTACACTAACATCATTACACTACAGTCACTACAGTACAACCATCATTACACACTACAGTCACTACAGTACAACCATCATTACAGTCACACTACAGTACACTACAGTCACTACACAACCATCATTACCCACTACAGACACTACAGTACAACCATCATTACACACTACAGTCACTACAGTACAACCAGTCACACTACAGTACAACCATCATTACACACTACAGTCACTACAGTACAACCATCATTACACACTACAGTCACTACAGTACAACCATCATTACCCACTACAGTCACTACAGTACAACCATCATTACACACTACAGTCACTACAGTATAACCATCATTACACACTACAGTCACTACAGTACAACCATCATTATTACACTACACTACAGTCACTACAGTACAACCATCATTACCCACTACAGTCACTACAGTACAACCATCATTACTACCACTACAGTACTACCATCATTACCCACTACATTACACACTACAGTCACTACAGTATAACCATCATTACACACTACAGTCACTACAGTATAACCATCATTACCCACTACAGACACTACAGTACAACCATCATTACACACTACAGTCACTACAGTACAACCATCATTACACACTACAGACACTACAGTACAACCATCATTACACAGTACAGTCACTACAGTACAACCATCATTACCCACTACAGTCACTACAGTATAACCATCATTACACAGTACAGTCACTACAGTACAACCATCATACAACATTACACACTACAGTCACTACAGTATAACCATCATTACACACTACAGTCACTACAGTACAACCATCATTACCCACTACAGTCACTACAGTACAACCATCATTACCCACTACAGTCACTACAGTATAACCATCATTACACACTACAGTCACTACCGTATAACCATCATTACACACTACAGTCATACAGTACAACCATCATTACACACTACAGTCACTACAGTACAACCATCATTACACAGTACAGTCACTACAGTACAACAACCATCATTACCCACTACAGACACTACAGTATAACCATCATTATCCACTATAGTCACTACAGTATAACCATCATTATCCACTACAGTCACTACAGTACAACCATCATTACCCACTACAGTCACTACAGTATAACCATCATTACACACTACAGTCACTACCGTATAACCATCATTACACACTACAGTCACTACAGTACAACCATCATTACACACTACAGTCACTACAGTACAACCATCATTACACACTACAGTCACTACAGTACAACCATCATTATCCACTACAGTCACTACAGTACAACCATCATTACACACTACAGTCACTACAGTACAACCATCATTACACACTACAGTCACTACAGTACAACCATCATTACACACTACAGTCACTACAGTACAACCATCATTACCCACTACAGACACTACAGTATAACCATCATTATCCACTACAGTCACTACAGTACAACCATCATTACCCACTACAGTCACTACAGTACAACCCATCATTACCACTACAGTCACTACAGTACAACCATCATTACCTACTACAGTCACTACAGTACAACCATCATTACCCACTACAGACACTACAGTATAACCATCATTACCTACTACAGTCACTACAGTACAACCATCATTACCCACTACAGTCACTACAGTACAACCATCATTACACAGTACAGTCACTACAGTACAACCATCATTACACACTACAGTCACTACAGTATAACCATCATTACCCACTACAGTCACTACAGTACAACCATCATTACCCACTACAGACACTACAGTACAACCATCATTACACACTACAGTCACTACAGTACAACCATCATTACACACTACAGTCACTACAGTACAACCATCATTACACACTACAGTCACTACAGTACAACCATCATTACACACTACAGTCACTACAGTACAACCATCATTACACACTACAGTCACTACAGTACAACCATCATTACACACTACAGTCACTACAGTACAACCATCATTATCCACTACAGTCACTACAGTACAACCATCATTACCCACTACAGACACTACAGTACAACCATCATTACCCACTAGTCACTACAGTATAACCATCATTACACAGTACAGTCACTACAGTACAACCATCATTACACACTACAGTCACTACAGTATAACCATCATTACACACTACAGTCACTACAGTACAACCATCATTACCCACTACAGTCACTACAGTACAACCATCATTACCCACTACAGTCACTACAGTATAACCATCATTACACACTACAGTCACTACCGTATAACCATCATTACACACTACAGTCACTACAGTACAACCATCATTACACACTACAGTCACTACAGTACAACCATCATTACACAGTACAGTCACTACAGTACAACCATCATTACCCACTACAGACACTACAGTATAACCATCATTATCCACTACAGTCACTACAGTATAACCATCATTATCCACTACAGTCACTACAGTACAACCATCATTACACACACTACAGTCACTACAGTACAACCATCATTACCCACTACAGTCACTACAGTATAACCATCATTACACACTACAGTCACTACCGTATAACCATCATTACACACTACAGTCACTACAGTACAACCATCATTACACACTACAGTCACTACAGTACAACCATCATTACACACTACAGTCACTACAGTACAACCATCATTATCCACTACAGTCACTACAGTACAACCATCATTACACACTACAGTCACTACAGTACAACCATCATTACACACTACAGTCACTACAGTACAACCATCATTACACAGTACAGTCACTACAGTACAACCATCATTACCCACTACAGACACTGCAGTATAACCATCATTATCCACTACAGTCACTACAGTACACCATCATTACCCACTACAGTCACTACAGTATAACCATCATTACACACTACAGTCACTACAGTACAACCATCATTACACACTACAGTCACTACAGTACAACCATCATTACCCACTACAGACACTACAGTATAACCATCATTACCTACTACAGTCACTACAGTACAACCATCATTACACACTACAGACACTACAGTATAACCATCATTACCTACTACAGTCACTACAGTACAACCATCATTACCCACTACAGACACTACAGTATAACCATCATTACCTACTACAGTCACTACAGTACAACCATCATTACCCACTACAGACACTACAGTACAACCATCATTACACAGTACAGTCACTACAGTACAACCATCATTACACACTACAGTCACTACAGTATAACCATCATTACCCACTACAGTCACTACAGTACAACCATCATTACCCACTACAGACACTACAGTATAACCATCATTACCCACTACAGACACTACAGTATAACCATCATTACCTACTACAGTCACTACAGTACAACCATCATTACCCACTACAGACACTACAGTACAACCATCATTACACAGTACAGTCACTACAGTACAACCATCATTACACACTACAGTCACTACAGTACAAACCATCATTACACACTACAGTCACTACAGTACAACCATCATTACACACTACAGACACTACAGTACAACCATCATTACCCACTACAGACACTACAGTACAACCATCATTACACACTACAGTCACTACAGTACAACCATCATTACACACTACAGACACTACAGTACAACCATCATTACCCACTACAGACACTACAGTACAACCATCATTACACACTACAGTCACTACAGTACAACCATCATTACACACTACAGTCACTACAGTACAAACCATTACACACTACCACTACAGTCACTACAGTCACTACAGTCACTACAGTACAACCATCATTACCTACTACAGTCACTACAGTACAACCATCATTACACACTACAGTCACTACAGTACAACCATCATTACCCACTACAGTCACTACAGTACAACCATCATTACACACTACAGACACTACAGTACAACCATCATTACCCACTACAGACACTACAGTACAACCATCATTACACACTACAGTCACTACAGTACAACCATCATTACACACTACAGTCACTACAGTACAACCATCATTACCCACTACAGTCACTACAGTCACTACAGTACAACCATCATTACCTACTACAGTCACTACAGTACAACCATCATTACACACTACAGTCACTACAGTACAACCATCATTACCCACTACAGTCACTACAGTACAACCATCATTACCCACTACAGACACTACAGTACAACCATCATTACACACTACAGTCACTACAGTACAACCATCATTACACACTACAGTCACTACAGTATAACCATCATTACACACTACAGTCACTACAGTACAACCATCATTACCCACTACAGTCACTACAGTATAACCATCATTACACACTACAGTCACTACAGTATAACCATCATTACACACTACAGTCACTACAGTACAACCATCATTACACACTACAGTCACTACAGTACAACCATCATTATCCACTACAGTCACTACAGTACAACCATCATTACCCACTACAGACACTACAGTACAACCATCATTACCCACTAGTCACTACAGTATAACCATCATTACACAGTACAGTCACTACAGTACAACCATCATTACACACTACAGTCACTACAGTATAACCATCATTACACACTACAGTCACTACAGTACAACCATCATTACCCACTACAGTCACTACAGTACAACCATCATTACCCACTACAGTCACTACAGTATAACCATCATTACACACTACAGTCACTACCGTATAACCATCATTACACACTACAGTCAATACAGTACAACCATCATTACACACTACAGTCACTACAGTACAACCATCATTACACAGTACAGTCACTACAGTACAACCATCATTACCCACTACAGACACTACAGTATAACCATCATTATCCACTATAGTCACTACAGTATAACCATCATTATCCACTACAGTCACTACAGTACAACCATCATTACCCACTACAGTCACTACAGTATAACCATCATTACACACTACAGTCACTACCGTATAACCATCATTACACACTACAGTCACTACAGTACAACCATCATTACACACTACAGTCACTACAGTACAACCATCATTACACACTACAGTCACTACAGTACAACCATCATTATCCACTACAGTCACTACAGTACAACCATCATTACACACTACAGTCACTACAGTACAACCATCATTACACACTACAGTCACTACAGTACAACCATCATTACACAGTACAGTCACTACAGTACAACCATCATTACCCACTACACTACACACTGCAGTATAACCATCATTTATCCACTACAGTCACTACAGTACAACCATCATTACCCACTACAGTCACTACAGTATAACCATCATTACCTACTACAGTCACTATACAGTACAACCATCATTACCCACTACAGACACTACAGTATAACCATCATTACCTACTACAGTCACTACAGTACAACCATCATTACCCACTACAGACACTACAGTACAACCATCATTACACAGTACAGTCACTACAGTACAACCATCATTACACACTACAGTCACTACAGTATAACCATCATTACCCACTACAGTCACTACAGTACAACCATCATTACCCACTACAGACACTACAGTACAACCATCATTACACAGTACAGTCACTACAGTACAACCATCATTACACACTACAGTCACTACAGTACAACCATCATTACACACTACAGTCACTACAGTACAACCATCATTACACACTACAGTCACTACAGTACAACCATCATTACACACTACAGTCACTACAGTACAACCATCATTACACACTACAGTCACTACAGTACAACCATCATTATCCACTACAGTCACTACAGTACAACCATCATTACCCACTACAGACACTACAGTACAACCATCATTACCCACTAGTCACTACAGTATAACCATCATTACACAGTACAGTCACTACAGTACAACCATCATTACACACTACAGTCACTACAGTATAACCATCATTACACACTACAGTCACTACAGTACAACCATCATTACCCACTACAGTCACTACAGTACAACCATCATTACCCACTACAGTCACTACAGTATAACCATCATTACACACTACAGTCACTACCGTATAACCATCATTACACACTACAGTCACTACAGTACAACCATCATTACACACTACAGTCACTACAGTACAACCATCATTACACAGTACAGTCACTACAGTACAACCATCATTACCCACTACAGACACTACAGTATAACCATCATTATCCACTACAGTCACTACAGTATAACCATCATTATCCACTACAGTCACTACAGTACAACCATCATTACACACTACAGTCACTACAGTACAACCATCATTACCCACTACAGTCACTACAGTATAACCATCATTACACACTACAGTCACTACAGTATAACCATCATTACACACTACAGTCACTACAGTACAACCATCATTACACACTACAGTCACTACAGTACAACCATCATTACACACTACAGTCACTACAGTACAACCATCATTATCCACTACAGTCACTACAGTACAACCATCATTACACACTACAGTCACTACAGTACAACCATCATTACACACTACAGTCACTACAGTACAACCATCATTACACACTACAGTCACTACAGTACAACCATCATTACCCACTACAGACACTACAGTATAACCATCATTACCCACTACAGTCACTACAGTACAACCATCATTACCCACTACAGTCACTACAGTATAACCATCATTACACACTACAGTCACAGTACTATCAGTACAACCATCATTACACACTACAGTCACTACAGTACAACCATCATTACCCACTACAGACACTACAGTATAACCATCATTACCCACTACAGTCACTACAGTACAACCATCATTACACACTACAGTCACTACAGTATACACATCATTACTACAGTACAGTCACTACAGTCACTACCACAACCATCATTACCCACTACAGACACTACAGTATAACCATCATTACACACTACAGTCACTACAGTACAACCATCATTACCCACTACAGACACTACAGTACAACCATCATTACACAGTACAGTCACTACAGTACAACCATCATTACACACTACAGTCACTACAGTATAACCATCATTACCCACTACAGTCACTACAGTACAACCATCATTACCCACTACAGACACTACAGTATAACCATCATTACCCACTACAGACACTACAGTATAACCATCATTACACACTACAGTCACTACAGTACAACCATCATTACCCACTACAGACACTACAGTACAACCATCATTACACAGTACAGTCACTACAGTACAACCATCATTACACACTACAGTCACTACAGTACAACCATCATTACACACTACAGTCACTACAGTACAACCATCATTACACACTACAGTCACTACAGTACAACCATCATTACACAGTACAGTCACTACAGTACAACCATCATTATCCACTACAGTCACTACAGTACAACCATCATTACCCACTACAGTCACTACAGTATAACCATCATTACACACTACAGTCACTACAGTATAACCATCATTACCCACTACAGTCACTACAGTATAACCATCATTACACACTACAGTCACTACAGTATAACCATCATTACCCACTACAGACACTACAGTCACTACAGTACAAACCATCATTACCCACTACAGTCACTACAGTACAACCATCATTACACACTACAGTCACTACAGTACAACCATCATTACACACTACAGTCACTACAGTATAACCATCATTACCCACTACAGTCACTACAGTACAACCATCATTACACACTACAGTCACTACAGTACAACCATCATTATCCACTACAGTCACTACAGTACAGTACAACCATCATTACACACTACAGTCACTACAGTACAACCATCATTACACACTACAGTCACTACAGTACAACCATCATTATCCACTACAGTCACTACAGTCACTACAGTACAACCATCATTACCTACTACAGTCACTACACAGTACAACCATCATTACACACTACAGTCACTACAGTACAACCATCATTACACACTACAGTCACTACAGTATAACCATCATTACCCACTACAGTCACTACAGTACAACCATCATTACCCACTACAGACACTACAGTCACTACAGTACAACCATCATTACCTACTACAGTCACTACAGTACAACCATCATTACACACTACAGTCACTACAGTACAACCATCATTACACACTACAGTCACTACAGTATAACCATCATTACCCACTACAGTCACTACAGTACAACCATCATTACACACTACAGTCACTACAGTACAACCATCATTACACACTACAGTCACTACAGTATAACCATCATTACACAGTACAGTCACTACAGTATAACCATCATTACACACTACAGTCACTACAGTATAACCATCATTACCCACTACAGACACTACAGTATAACCATCATTACCCACTACAGTCACTACAGTACAACCATCATTACACACTACAGTCACTACAGTATAACCATCATTACACAGTACAGTCACTACAGTATAACCATCATTACACACACTACAGTCACTACAGTCACTACAGTATAACCATCATTACCCACTACAGACACTACAGTATAACCATCATTACACAGTACAGTCACTACAGTACAACCATCATTACACACTACAGACACTACAGTATAACCATCATTACACACTACAGTCACTACAGTACAACCATCATTACACACTACAGTCACTACAGTACAACCATCATTACACAGTACAGTCACTACAGTACAACCATCATTACACACTACAGTCACTACAGTACAACCATCATTACACAGTACAGTCACTACAGTACAACCATCATTATACACTACAGTCACTACAGTACTGTAGTATTATGGTCAGCGGACACAGCCGTATGGCACGTGACTAGGTACACGGACCTCGTGTAGTAAGGAGTTCTAGTTCATGGATTAAAGCTATATTTGAGCTGAATTACGTGTCTTAATTCTTGGATACCACAATTGGCGACGAGGATTGGTCAATCAACATGCCTACAATCGGAAGAATTGAAAGTTTTGACGAAACAACTGACGAGGATTGGGGAACGTACGTCGAAAGAATTGAGCAGTATTTCATCGCCAACGATGTAAACGAAGACAAGCAAACGCCATCTTTACTCAGCCTCATGGGAAGTAAAACGTATAATCTTCTAAGAAATTTAACAGCTCCAGATAAACCATCAAGTAAGTCATTCAGCGAAATTGTAGCGGTTTTAGAGAAACATCTGTCACCCAAGCCATTGGTAATAGCACAACGTTTTCGATTCCACAAGAGAAATCAGATGGAGGGAGAGAATATCAACACGTACGTGGCTGAATTGAAAAAATTATCACAGCACTGCCAATTTGGAGAAAGTTTGAATGATGCTTTGAGAGATAGGCTGGTTTGTGGTTTGACAACGGAAACTATCCAGAAAAGATTGCTTTCTGAAGCGGATTTGACCCTTTCAAAAGCCATGAACATCGCGGTTGCCATGGAAACGGCGGCGAAGGACACGCTAGAACTACGAGGGAAAGAGACAGAAGTAAACAAACTACATGTAGCTACCAAGCCAGCATACCAGAAGTATAATAGAAACACAAAACCCCACTGTGATAGGTGTAATTCAAACTACCACAATTCACCAGAATGCTGGTCTAAGGATGAGAAGTGTAGACGATGTGGAAAAGTAGGACACATCCAGAGAGCGTGTCGTGCCAAGATGAACCACCCAGAGGACAGGACGAAAAAGGAGCAAGGCAGCAGAGTTCACCAGTTCAACATAGATGAGAACGACAAGGATGAAGAGGATGGACGCAGCTTAGTTGGATCACTAGAAGTCCATGAAGTCAAAGGGTCAAACGATGGTATCATATGGATCACTCCAAAGGTAGACAAAGAGGTCATAAAAATGGAATTGGATACAGGATCAGCAGTGACGGCTTTGCCAGCATGGAAATACAAGGAATTATGGAATGACCGTCCATTAAAGGACACAGATGTCATTCTCCGCACCTATTCAGGCGAACGAATAAAACCAGCTGGAAAGGCTACAGTTCAGGTAGAGTATGGCGATCAAAGAAAAGAATTGGAACTTTTCGTTGTTGAAACGACTGGACCACCACTGTTTGGAAGAGATTGGCTGCACCAGATACAGCTAGACTGGCGAGTGATCAAGTCGTTGAGTAAAGAACCAGAACATCACAGTGAGAAGGAACTACAGGAGATTTTGGAAAGACACAAGGAGGTATTCAGCAATGACCTTGGCACACTTAAGCTAACCAAGGCCAGGATAGACTTAAAGGCAGGAAGCCAACCAAAGTACTGCAAGGCCAGACCTATACCATATGCCCTAATCCCCAAGGTTGAAGCAGAGCTAAAACACCTGGAGGAGCAAGGAATTCTACAGAGAGTGACTTCAAGTGAGTGGGCGACTCCCATTGTACCAGTAGTGAAACCCAATGGTGATGTTAGAATATGTGGCGACTTCAAAACTACTGTGAACCCACAACTTGAACCAGTGCAATACCCTCTACCTCGAATAGAAGACATCTTTGCAAAACTAGCAGGAGGGGAACTTTTCAGCAAAATTGATCTCCGTCAAGCCTACCACCAGATGGAGGTCGAAGAAAGCTCTAAGGAATACCTCACTATCAACACCCCCAAGGGATTATACAGATACAACCGCCTAGTATTTGGAGTCACGTCAGCACCAGCAATCTGGCAGCGAGCAATGGATCAAGTTCTAGATGGAGTTGAAGGTACAAGCTGCATGATAGATGACATCATAGTCACAGGAAGGAACGACCAAGAGCATCTAAAGAACCTCGATGAGGTATTAAAGAGATTAAAAGAACAAGGCTTGAGAACCAATCGAGAGAAATGTCAATTATTTCAGAGAGAAATTACATACTGTGGACATGTTGTGGACAAACATGGACTACATAAGACTCAAGAGAAGGTGGAAGCTGTCCTGAATGCACCTCAGCCACAAGACAAACATCAGACACGATCGTTCCTTGGGTTGGTAAATTATTACCACAAGTTTATTCCAAACTTGTCAACCATTGTGCAGCCACTGAACCAGCTCACAGAACAAAACCATCCATGGAAGTGGACAACCGAATGCCAGGAAGCATTTCAACGGGTGAAAGAAATTATGGTATCGCCACAAGTACTAACCCACTATGATCCGGAATGTTCAATAAAGCTAGCATGTGACGCATCCCCAGTAGGGATCGGGGCAGTCCTCTCGCATGTACTTCCGGGTGGAACGGAAAAACCCATCGCATACGCTTCCAGAACACTGACGAAAACCGAAAGAAAGTACTCACAAATCGACAAGGAAGCATTGGCACTAGTATGGGGCGTGAAGAAATTTTACCTATATATATTTGGACGCCACTTCAACCTAGTAACCGACCATGAGCCACTCACCTGGATTTTCAACCCAAGGAAGGGCATACCTGCCATGACGGTAGCCCGCCTTCAGCGGTATGCTTTATTCCTAGCTGGTCTTGATTATACAATAGAGTATAAGAACACAGCCCAACATGGAAATGCAGATGGACTGTCTCGACTACCACTACAACAAGAACCAGGAGAGACATGTGACCAAGCAGAGCTATTCCAAATATCACAGATCGAAAGACTCCCAGTCACTGCGACAAGAATTCAACAAGAAACGCAAAGAGATCCTATACTCAGCAGAGTGTGTGAATATGTAACCAAAGGATGGTCTGACAAGGTAGATGACCATGACTTAATACCATATTGCCGACGTAGTGACGAATTGACAATACAAGATGGGTGCCTTATGTGGGCATCACGGGTAATAATACCACCCAAACTACGGAACCAAGTGTTAGAAGTGTTGCACGAAGGACATCTCGGTATAACAAAAATGAAGGGATTGGCTAGAAGCTATATATGGTGGCCGGAAATCGATCAGGATGTAGAGAAACTTGCAAAGAGCTGTTCAGGTTGCCAGTCCACACAACACAACCCGGCCAAGGCGCCTCTACACCCATGGGAATGGCCAGCGTCTCCCTGGCAACGGATACATATTGATTTTGCGGGACCGTTCATGGGAACTATGTTCTTGGTTGTGGTAGATCCAAATGGCCAGAGGTAATCCCATCTACAACAACAACAACCAAGACAATCGTGGATACATGTTCGCAAGACATGGAACCCCAGAACAAGTGGTGAGTGATAATGGGCCACAATTTATCTCGAAAGAATTTAAACAATTTATGAATCGTAATGGAATCAGACATATCAGATCTGCCCCATACCACCCTGCCACAAACGGTCTGGCGGAGCGCTTCGTGCAAAGCTTAAAGCAAGCCCTACGGTCAGCCAAGGAAGATCAGAAAACACTCTCATTCAAGCTGGCAAATTTCCTGCTAGCTTATAGGAATGCGCCACATTCAACTACAAGTCAAAGCCCTGCCAAGTTACTGATCGGTAGAAACCTCCACACAAGATTGGATCTGATGAAACCAGATCTGCGAAAAAAAATTGAAGAAAAACAACTCACTCAAGCACGGAACACCAACAGTCACCAAACAAGGGAACTCAGTGTTGGTAAAGCAGTATGTGCTCGAAACTACCTGGGAGGCGACAAATGGGTACCAGCAATTGTGTCAGCAAGAGTAGGACCCCTGACATATGAGTTGAAGGTCGGACAGGGTCTAATCTGGCGTCGCCACATTGATCAGGTAAGAGAGACGACCATTATGCCTAACCTTCCAAGTGTACCTCAAGTACAGTCAGATGTCACACCAAGTAAAGCACAACCGGAAGATATCAGGGTCCAACCCACTGCACAGTCAATTGAAACCAGCACAAATCATGAGTCACAGTTCAGTGATACCAGTAACTGGAAAGAGATCCCCACTGCTGAATCAGACAAGCCATCTCCAACAGCAGAGGCAATGACAAGTGTACAACCACAAGAACCACGACGTAACCCAGCCCGGGTACGCAAGTCACCAGACAGATTGAACTTGTAAAGTTGAACAGTGAGCATTTAACACTGAACATTGTGAACATTTAACACTGAACATTGTGAACATTTAACACAGAATATTGTGAACATTTAACACAGAACATTGTGAACATTTAACACTGCACATTAGTCACGTTGAGTCATTTAAGGTGTCACACTCACTTTGTAAAGGGGGGAGGAACTGTAGTATTATGGTCAGCGGACACAGCCGTATGGCACGTGACTAGGTACACGGACCTCGTGTAGTAAGGAGTTCTAGTTCATGGATTAAAGCTATATTTGAGCTGAATTACGTGTCTTAATTCTTGGATACCACAAGTACAACCATCATTACCCACTACAGTCACTACAGTACAACCATCATTACACACTACAGTCACTACAGTACAACCATCATTACACAGTACAGTCACTACAGTATAACCATCATTACACACTACAGACACTACAGTATAACCATCATTACACACTACAGACACTACAGTACAACCATCATTACACACTACAGTCACTACAGTACAACCATCATTACACAGTACAGTCACTACAGTATAACCATCATTACACACTACAGTCACTACAGTATAACCATCATTACACACTACAGTCACTACAGTATAACCATCATTACCACATTACACTACAGTCACTACAGTATAACCATCATTACACACTACAGTCACTACAGTACAACCATCATACAGTACAACCATCATTACATACAGTACACAACCATCACATTCACTACAGTCACTACAGTACTACAGTAACCATCATTACACATTACCACTACAGTCACTACAGTACAACCCATCATTACACACTACAGTCACTACAGTACAACCATCATTACACACTACAGTCACTACAGTACAACCATCATTACACACTACAGTCACTACAGTACAACCATCATTACACAGTACAGTCACAGTACAGTATAACCATCATCATTACACACACTACACACTACAGTCACTACAGTACAGTCACTACAGTACAACCATCATTACCCACTACAGACACTACAGTACAGTACAACCATCATTACACACTACAGTCACTACAGTACAACCATCATTACACACTACAGTCACTACAGTACAACCATCATTACACACTACAGTCACTACAGTACAACCATCATTACACACTACAGTCACTACAGTACAACCATCATTACACACTACAGTCACTACAGTACAACCATCATTACACACTACAGTCACTACAGTACAACCATCATTACACACTACAGTCACTACAGTACAACCATCATTACACACTACAGACACTACAGTATAACCATCATTACTACACTACAGTCACTACAGTACAACATTACACACTACAGTCACTACAGTACATTACCATACATTACAGTACACTACAGTCACTACAGTCACAGTCACTACAGTACAAATCATCATTACACACTACAGTCACTACAGTCACTACAGTACAACCATCATTACCCACTACAGTCACTACAGTACAACCATCATTACACACTACAGTCACTACAGTACAACCATCATTACACACTACAGTCACTACAGTACAACCATCATTACACACTACAGTCACTACAGTACAACCATCATTACACACTACAGTCACTACAGTACAACCATCATTACACACTACAGTCACTACAGTACAACCATCATTACACACTACAGTCACTACAGTACAACCATCATTACCCACTACTACAGTCACTACAGTACAACCATCATTACACACTACAGTCACTACAGTACAACCATCATTACCCACTACAGTCACTACAGTACAACCATCATTACCCACTACAGTCACTACAGTACAACCATCATTACACTACAGTACAGTACAACCATCATTCATTACACACTACAGTCACTACATTACAACCATCATTACACACTACAGTCACTACAGTACAACCATCATTACACACTACAGTCACTACAGTACAACCATCATTACCCACTACAGTCACTACAGTACAACCATCATTATCCACTACAGTCACTACAGTACAACCATCATTACCACTACAGTACATTACACTACAGTATAACCATCATTACACACTACAGTCACTACAGTATAACCATCATTACACACTACAGTCACTACAGTATAACCATCATTACCCACTACAGTCACACTACAGTCACTACAGTACAACCATCATTACCCACTACACTACAGTCACTACAGTATAACCATCATTACACACTACAGTCACTACAGTACAACCATCATTACCCACTACAGTCACTACAGTACAACCATCATTACACACTACAGTACCACTACCGTACAACCATCATTACACACTACAGTCACTACAGTACAACCATCATTACACAGTACAGTCACTACAGTACAACCATCAGTACCCACTACAGTCACTACAGTACAACCATCATTACCCACTACAGTCACTACACAACCATCACACCCACTACCACTACAGTACAACCACATTACACCCACAACCACAGTACAACCATCATTACCCACTACAGTCACTACAGTCACTACAGTACAACCATCATTACCCACTACAGTCACTACAGTACAACCATCATTACCCACTACAGTCACTACAGTACAACCATCATTACCACACTACAGACACTACAGTACATTACACTACGTCATTACATTACCCACTACAGTCACTACAGTACAACCATCATTACATTACACTACAGTACAACCACAGTACCACTACAGTACAACCATCATTACCCACTACAGTCACTACAGTACAACCATCATTACCCACTACAGACACTACAGTACAACCATCATTACCCACTACAGACACTACAGTACAACAACCATCATTACCACTACCACTACAGTCACTACAGTACAACCATCATTACACACTACACTACAGTCACTACAGTACAACCATCATTACACACTACAGTCACTACAGTACAACCATCATTACACACTACAGTCACTACATACAGTACAACCATCATTACACACTACAGTCACTACAGTACAACCATCATTACACACTACAGTCACTACAGTACAACCATCATTACACACTACAGTCACTACAGTACAACCATCATTACACACTACAGTCACTACAGTACAACCATCATTACACACTACAGTTACTACAGTATACAACCATCATTACACAGTACAGTCACTACAGTATAACCATCATTACCCACTACAGACACTACAGTACAACCATCATTACACACTACAGTCACTACAGTACAACCATCATTACACACTACAGTCACTACAGTATAACCATCATTACACACTTTATAACCGACAAGTCTATGGTCCTAGGCAACACTAATCAGGTATTGCACTTTATGACCGACATCCTGCCCTCGACATTAACATAATCAAGTCTGAAAGATCGCTAGATCCAAATATGAACATGCTGAAAAATATCCGGTCTACAAAGGATGGCCAAACTACAGAAAAGAATGCCCGCAAGAACTGCAAGATTATTGGAACTTTAGATGCGACCTTGTCCTAGAGGACAGGATAGTGCTAAAAAGCGACAGGATTCTCGTACCTGAATCACTGAGAAAGCAAGCACTTGACGGAATATATCCATTCTGACACCAAGGTGAGTGCATTCTACTAGCTAGACAGGCAGTATTCAGTATGGTTCAGTCAATGGCATTTGACTATTTGTATATTATATGGAACAATTAGGTTCCTGGGAAAGATATATTCTATAAAAGTTAATAATTTGAAATATTATCCCATAAAAATATGAAATATACAGAATAGATATTAGGTTACGTGGATATACTGGAAATTGTTTTATTTTATAAAATATATATGCAAAACATTCAGTACCTTTTATTAGGTTAGGAAATATTCTCAGGCTCTCCTGGGAAAAAGCTTTCTGGGAAAACTTCTGGCTGGATGAATAGAACAGATGTTATTGTCGCAGGGAATCACTAACCCCTCCTGAGTATTCAGGCCAAAAATCTTAAACGATCATCAAGCAGATGGTAAAGGAGTGTGAAATTTGCAACAAATACTAACTAGCACAAGCTAAACTATCATACCTAGGATTGCCTTCGAGCATACAAGATGACTTTGGCAGCCAACACGTCAATGAGAAGTTCCGTAAGAAGTGCGAACTTAGCGGAATCAACCTTACGTACAGTTCTACATACCACCACCAAGCAAACAGCTTAGCAGAGAGAGCAATTCTTGGTTTGCACATGACGTCATCAAAACTCTAAAATCTATAATATTCATCATACAAAACTGTTTGTTTGATATTTTGTTTATATCCATAAGAAAAGTCTTCACAAAAAAATCTGTGTACTTTCGATGTTTGGTTTTTGATTTAGTCAATTTCTGTCACGCAACACTGTCACGTGTATTCTAAAGCCATAGAATAAGGCAAATGTGCTTCAAATGATACGTTTTTTACTTCGTAAATGATATGTAAGTTTGATTTTATTAATATTCCCATTGAGAAACTGAGTTGTTTGTAATATTAACGTGATTTGGGCCGCCATGTTGGTGTACACTAAATGAATGCGCACATTTGATCGTTCATATCTCGGAGTTGAAAGCTTCTTATAACTCAAAATTTGGTTGAGATACATGATTTTGACTGCTCTTTTGGTTTGTAAGACCTTTTGTTCAATCATAATCAATATAAGGCACAGAATATTTTACGACTGACGTAAGTGCAAACCGGCAATAGGAGCCTGTAAATCCTTGTGGAAAAAAGCTCTTGACGATAAGCAATGCCCATATAACGCCCTATGGATGTACACGGGATTACGCCACTTGACAGCCATATGCCATCACCATATGAATTACTCTACGGACGCAAGCCACGACTGCTAATACTAGCAGCAGAACTGCTTTACAGTCCAAGCACCCTGACAACGATGAACATCAACAAACAAACCAGCAAAGGCAAGTGAAGCAAGCTGAAAGCTATAACAACAAAGCCAGCAATGACAGAAGAACCCAGCAAAGAACCTATCTATGTCTTAAATACACTTAAAGGAGTATGGGATCAAGGAACGGTAATGAAAAGACCAAAACCAGTCAGAGAACCAAGAACATACATCGTTGAGATAAATGGAAAGCTCTATCAGAGAACTAGAGAACATCTACGACCACGGTCCAGCCAATCAAGTGTACCTGAAAAAGACAGCAAGCTTCCAATGGCAAGACCTACCCAGACGTTCATGCCTATCATCAACCAACCTTCAAGTCAGTTAAACCAACCACCTGTTCAGCTCGATCCGGAGAAACCGCAAAGTGAACCACTCAGCGTCCCAGAGAAAGAAGTACCAAAGCACACTGCTGAAACCCCGACTTGAAGACCAAGTAGATGACACCAGAACAACCCTACAGCCATGCAGACTACAGACTACCAGATACAGACAACAATAAAAGTCCCGCTGCTAAATTCAGAGACTATCTAATGACATTGAACAGTCCATATAACATAACACATGTAATCTGTAGAAATAAATTGACATTTTTCAAAGAGAACTAGACATTGCTATGGGCAATGTACACTCGTGCCCTGTTGGGTGGTACTGACATGCTTCAATAATTGGGATTCCTGTGGAAGTGAGGATTTCGAAGTTTGTGTACCGACAGTACGAGTTTGATTTTCGCTTGAAAGCTTCCCTTTTCTACCTTGTTCTTCAAATACTTGCTAGAAATAAAGATTGATAGTTATTTGAAGGCTTAAGGCGGATTTTAATAGTGGGTTTCGGGCACGGTTAATTGTTTTTGCCTGAACAAAGGCTCAAAGACGTAGCACGGCAACTAAATAAAACTTGTTTGAAAGTAATAGACTGAACATTACATGTATAAATAATGGCAATCGATACACAAATGCAATAATGCAAGGAATTCAAGTCCAATTCATCTTCAAGCGGTTTATAGATATAAATAGCATACTGTATATTCACCATATATAATCTTGCGGATTGATTGTCAGTTCGTCAGTCTCTCCGGCAGACTCATTGCTTTCAACTACATTGTAACTTTTGCCGTTCTGGATCGGATCAGTTATCCAGCCTCCATGCTAGGTTTGTAATGCTTCAGTTTAACTTCAAGTTCGTATAACTGATAAAGGCTTTCAAGGCTTCCAAATTGTATCTCTGTTTCAGTTCGCGAATATCGGCATGTTGACAGCCTGGGGTTGACAGTTTTATCGAGCGAAGCTCATGGATCCTCATGGCATATTGCTCTGATTGCTGGTCTCAGTTCGTGTGGCGATCACAAGTTTGAAGATCTTCTCGTCTTTGACTACACACACCGAACACAATGACGAGTAAAGAGTGAAAGATCGATTTCCCTCGAAAAATGCAACATTGTTATAAAGTGCTTTCCCATGAGTCCAAAATAGCCATCTTCTTCGACTTCGTAAGACACGATCGAAGGGGTGGCAATCTCAAATTTCATTTTCGCTTCTTTTGCTTGAAACGGCCAGGTTTAACAATTATCAAACACATAAACAACCATAGCCGACAGCATTATCAACGTGTGGGCGATGTGGAGTAAGTTATTAACCGACAGCCCTTAGGCTACTTAGCAATAATGGCAATTACACAGTTCGATGAAAAGAAATTACCCACAAAGCGACCAATGAGGGACCAGAATTTTTGTAGATGTGGTAAACCTTGCAAACTTGTCGTGTAAAATGTAAATATATTAAATGAATGTGACCTGATATAAACAACGGGCATCGCTGGTTAATCAACCACTCAGTGACGTCACCATATTAATAACGGTAAACACCAGAGTTTTTGACTAGTATGCCGTCAGATAGTTATATCACACTGACTTGAAACCACATCGACATAAAGGCAACCGTAAACACTGAGCAATGGGGGAGTAATACAACAACAATTATGATGAATTCGTCTCTATGTCTAGATGAATGAAATATGATATGAACTAAAAGTATTACTTTATCAACGTTATCAGAGGTTTTGCACTAAACAAGATGTTCTGTTTATGTGTTTTTGTCTGAGCGCATACACGAATGGAGCTCCTAATTAAGCTTGGGGTTTATAATAATAATAAAATGTAATAGAGAAATAAGTAATGAAAAAGAAAGAGAGAGAGAGAGAGAGAGAGAGAGAGAGAGAGAGAGAGAGAGAGAGAGAGAGAGAGAGAGAGAGAGAGAGAGAGAGAGAGAGAGAGAGAGAGAGAGAGAGAGAGAGAGAGAGAGCAATAAAGAAATAATGGAAGAAAGCAATCATAGTTAGTAAGATGTGTGATTAATGCATAGTTTCACGACCCACCATCGATTAATAGAAACCTCAACATGAAAACAGAAGATGAAAACAAAAAAATACTCTTTTCATCATCGAAATCGTCCGTAATTCAACGTGATTATATATTTAGTAAGGGAATCTCATTCATTCTATGTATAGAAGATGAAGTCTCCGTAACAGATATGAACCACATCATGAAGTAAGATTTTAGCTGTTTGAGGTATTTTGGTTGAACTAGTGTCCTTGGTGCTGCGAGCCTTTTCAGCTACGCTTTCTACGCTTCAAATGGAGTAAAGATGTTTGTTAATTCTTTAATCATTCTATATTTTAAACCTTTAAGATTGAGCGAAGAAAATGACCATATGATCTTTCTTTGAAGATCCTCTCTTGCACTTTGACTGAAAGATTTAAATAACTAACTATTCACTCTTGAAACTATGACATTTGATAGTTTATTAGTTCCCGATAGGAAAATACGATACCTAGGTAATGAAATTATGTCAATATTTTGCGAAATCATTTTTGAGAGAAGTTATTGTGTCTTCATGACAGTGTATACAAAAGCAACTAGCAGCATGATAATAAGAGTGTTACACTCGCCGCTCAATATCGAAATCTAAACTACTAAGATAAATATTTTACCAAAGTTCAAAGATGAAATTCTGTACTTCATTGAATTCAACCCAGTTGTCATTTGCTCCTGCCGAGATAACAGGTTGACTATGTACAGCAATATTCCATCTTCAAAACTCATTCACGTCCCCTTCACACTACACAAAACAATACTAACTTAGCTCACCTTTTTCAGTTTTCAACATCCAAAACCAATCGAATAATTTAAGTGTGAACTGTTCACATATTTGAAGAAAAGTGAAATTATGAAATATTGAAGCTTCATGAATATGCATGCTTGGCCTAAAAAAAAACCGCCAATAAAAGTGCGCGAAAAGCAGACGCGCCTGCGCTGTTATTACAAAATTTCCATGACGTCAGGATCACTATGGCAACACAGTAGGTCTAAGAAAAAAACACAACATTTTAAAGTGACAGCTCGTGACCACTAAAAAATGAAGTGAATATCAAGATACGGTTTAATGTTTCCAAAAAAATGTATTAAATTAATATAAAAACGGTATTATCATTGTAAAAATTAAGGATTTTTTAAATTGTCCTATGGAAGAGGAAAAATAACAAAGCTTCGCAGGAAAACATTTGTTGAGGAAACCATCAAATAATGCTGGTTATTTATTTGATGAAGACTGAAATTCAGGGCCATTTAGTTGTTCAGCGTCGAAGACTTTCGTTTATAATTAATGATGCTGGTTGTATAATCCGGCTAAGATACAACCCTACACAACACGAAGATTGCTGTGCGATAATCAAGTATATTTATCGACGTAATTTTAAACAGCAAAACATTTCAAATATAATAATCAAACAGTTGTTCTTGCTGCTGTCAAACTGCCTGTTTTTTGTTAAAGCCCTTATCTACCCTTGTAGTCAACATTTGAGTCACAGGTGCAAAACATGCTAATTTGGCAGGCTTTTTTCAAACCCACCAGACTGTGTCTAGTTCCACTGACCACTTCGAAACAGATCTGAAAGATTTCAGAATTAAAAATATAACACTTTATTTGAAGTTTCTTGTTATTATTAATTTCATATATGGAAAATGTTCTGTATCTTTGTTCTATTTGCGTGTACACCTAATTGCAATAACGTTGTCGTATAAAGAATAAAAAGCCAAAAGGGAATTAATATACTTAATCGTCATATCCGTATTGCTATGATAAGGAACATATACCATAGTACTGGATGACTACTATTATTAATATACTTATAGTTTGCATGTCTAATTGATTCCTTTGTAGCTTTTTTCATTTTTTCCATGATATTATTGCAATTAGGTGAACATCTTATTTATCTATTCACAAATAGATTTCATTAATTTGATGAATAATATTATTGTTTATTTATTTATAGTGTCATTGTTTTTTATGTATTTATTTTATTTATTTAATAATATCAATGTTTATTTGTACTTATGTATTTTTAGTTATTGTTCAATCATTTCTTATAAAGTTTTTTTATTTGTGCATAGTTATGTAAGTGACAGTTCCTAATCTCATAACGACCAAGGAAAATGCACGTTTAACGAATCATAAATCATCTTTTGAGTTTAAAATATGCACAGCCATGGCGGTATCTGGTAGGTAGAAGTATCGTAAGCTATTCTATTAGAGGGCATTTAGTGATATGGTAGGGATAGTAGTGATAGTAGTGAGTGTAGAGATAGTAGGGATAGTAGTGGTGGTAGTGATAGTGGTGGTAGTGATAGTGGTGGTAGAGATAGTAGTAGTGGTGGTAGTGATAGTAGTGGTGGTAGGGATAGTAGTAGAGGTAGGGATAGTAATAGTGGTAGAGATAGTAGTGGTGCTAGTGATAGTAGTAGTGGTGATAGTGATAGTAGTGGTAGTAGTGATAGTAGCACTTGGTGGTAGGGACATAGTAGAGGTAGGGATAGTAATAGTGGTAGAGATAGTAGTGGTGGTAGTGACAGTAGTGGTGGTAGTAATAGTAGTGGTGGTAGTGATAGTAGTGGTGGTAGTGATAGTAGTGGTGGTAGTGACAGTAGTGGTGGTAGTGATAGTAGTGGTGGTAGTGATAGTAGTGGTGGTAGTGATAGTAGTGGTGGTAGTGATAGTAGTGGTGGTAGTGATAGTAGTGGTGGTAGTGATAGTAGTGGTGGTAGTGATAGTAGTGGTGGTAAGGATAGTAGTGGTGGTAAGGATAATAATAATAATAATAATAATTTATTAATTTATATTGCGCACTTTTCATAAAATGATCAAGTGCGCATTACAATAACTATAACTAATTACAAAAATAAAATAAAAAAATTATATATATATATATACTGTACAAATTAAAATACAAAAAGGATAGTAGTGGTGGTAGTGATAGTAGTGGTGGTAGTGATAGTAGTGGTGGTAGTGATAGTAGTGGTGGTAGTGATAGTAGTGGTGGTAGTGATAGTAGTGGTGGTAGTGATAGTAGTGGTGGTAGTGATAGTAGTGGTGGTAGTGATAGTAGTGGTGGTAGTGATAGTAGTGGTGGTAGTGATAGTAGTGGTGCAGGTAGTGATAGTAGTGATGGTAGTGATAGTAGTGGTGGTAGTGATAGTAGTGGTGGTAGTGATAGTAGTGGTGGTAAAGGATAGTAGTGGTGGTAGTGATAGTAGTGGTGCAGGTAGTGATAGTAGTGGTGGTAGTGATAGTAGTGGTGGTAGTGATAGTAGTGGTGCAGGTAGTGATAGTAGTGGTGGTAGTGATAGTAGTGGTGGTAGTGATAGTAGTGGTGGTAGAGATAGTAGTGGTGCTAGTGATAGTAGTAGTGGTGATAGTGATAGTAGTGGTAGTAGTGATAGTAGCACTTGGTGGTAGGGACATAGTAGAGGTAGGGATAGTAATAGTGGTAGAGATAGTAGTGGTGGTAGTGACAGTAGTGGTGGTAGTAATAGTAGTGGTGGTAGTGATAGTAGTGGTGGTAGTGATAGTAGTGGTGGTAGTGACAGTAGTGGTGGTAGTGATAGTAGTGGTGGTAGTGATAGTAGTGGTGGTAGTGATAGTAGTGGTGGTAGTGATAGTAGTGGTGGTAGTGATAGTAGTGGTGGTAGTGATAGTAGTGGTGGTAGTGATAGTAGTGGTGGTAAGGATAGTAGTGGTGGTAAGGATAATAATAATAATAATAATAATTTATTAATTTATATTGCGCACTTTTCATAAAATGATCAAGTGCGCATTACAATAACTATAACTAATTACAAAAATAAAATAAAAAAATTATATATATATATATACTGTACAAATTAAAATACAAAAAGGATAGTAGTGGTGGTAGTGATAGTAGTGGTGGTAGTGATAGTAGTGGTGGTAGTGATAGTAGTGGTGGTAGTGATAGTAGTGGTGGTAGTGATAGTAGTGGTGGTAGTGATAGTAGTGGTGGTAGTGATAGTAGTGGTGGTAGTGATAGTAGTGGTGGTAGTGATAGTAGTGGTGGTAGTGATAGTAGTGGTGTGTAGGTAGTGATAGTAGTGATGGTAGTGATAGTAGTGGTGGTAGTGATAGTAGTGGTGGTAGTGATAGTAGTGGTGGTAAGGATAGTAGTGGTGGTAGTGATAGTAGTGGTGCAGGTAGTGATAGTAGTGGTGGTAGTGATAGTAGTGGTGGTAGTGATAGTAGTGGTGCAGGTAGTGATAGTAGTGGTGGTAGTGATAGTAGTGGTGGTAGTGATAGTAGTGGTGGTAGTGATAGTAGTGGTGGTAGTGATAGTAGTGGTGGTAGTGATAGTAGTGGTGGTAGTGATAGTAGTGGTGGTAGTGATAGTAGTGGTGGTAGTGATAGTAGTGGTGGTAAGGATAGTAGTGGTGGTAAGGATAATAATAATAATAATTTATTAATTTATATTGCGCACTTTTCATAAAATGATCAAGTGCGCATTACAATAACTATAACTAATTACAAAAATAAAAAATAAAAATTATATATATATATATACTGTACAAATTAAAATACAAAAAGGATAGTAGTGGTGGTAGTGATAGTAGTGGTGCAGGTAGTGATAGTAGTGGTGGTAGTGATAGTAGTGGTGGTAGTGATAGTAGTGGTGGTAGTGATAGTAGTGGTGGTAGTGATAGTAGTGGTGGTAGTGATAGTAGTGGTGGTAGTGATAGTAGTGGTGGTAGTGATAGTAGTGGTGGTAGTGATAGTAGTGGTGGTAAGGATAGTAGTGGTGGTAGTGATAGTAGTGGTGGTAGTGATAGTAGTGGTGGTAGTGATAGTAGTGGTGGTAGTGATAGTAGTGATGGTAGTGATAGTAGTGGTGGCAATGATAGTAGTGGTGGTAGTGATAGTAGTGGTGGTAGTGATAGTAGTGGTGGTAGTGATAGTAGTGGTGGTAGTGATAGTAGTGGTGGTAGTGATAGTAGTGATGGTAGTGATAGTAGTGGTGGTAGTGATAGTAGTGGTGGTAGTGATAGTAGTGGTGGTAGTGATAGTAGTGGTGGTAGTGATAGTAGTGGTGGTAGTGATAGTAGTGGTGGTAGTGATAGTAGTGGTGGTAGTGATAGTAGTGGTGGTAGTGATAGTAGTGGTGGTAGTGATAGTAGTGGTGGTAGTGATAGTAGTGGTGCAGGTAGTGATAGTAGTGATGGTAGTGTAGTGATAGTAGTGGTGGTAGTGATAGTAGTGGTGGTAGTGATAGTAGTGGTGGTAAGGATAGTAGTGGTGGTAGTGATAGTAGTGGTGCAGGTAGTGATAGTAGTGGTGGTAGTGATAGTAGTGGTGGTAGTGATAGTAGTGGTGCAGGTAGTGATAGTAGTGGTGGTAGTGATAGTAGTGGTGGTAGTGATAGTAGTGGTGGTAGAGATAGTAGTGGTGCTAGTGATAGTAGTAGTGGTGATAGTGATAGTAGTGGTAGTAGTGATAGTAGCACTTGGTGGTAGGGACATAGTAGAGGTAGGGATAGTAATAGTGGTAGAGATAGTAGTGGTGGTAGTGACAGTAGTGGTGGTAGTAATAGTAGTGGTGGTAGTGATAGTAGTGGTGGTAGTGATAGTAGTGGTGGTAGTGACAGTAGTGGTGGTAGTGATAGTAGTGGTGGTAGTGATAGTAGTGGTGGTAGTGATAGTAGTGGTGGTAGTGATAGTAGTGGTGGTAGTGATAGTAGTGGTGGTAGTGATAGTAGTGGTGGTAGTGATAGTAGTAGTGGTGGTAAGGATAGTAGTGGTGGTAAGGATAATAATAATAATAATAATAATTTATTAATTTATATTGCGCACTTTTCATAAAATGATCAAGTGCGCATTACAATAACTATAACTAATTACAAAAATAAAATAAAAAAATTATATATATATATATACTGTACAAATTAAAATACAAAAAGGATAGTAGTGGTGGTAGTGATAGTAGTGGTGGTAGTGATAGTAGTGGTGGTAGTGATAGTAGTGGTGGTAGTGATAGTAGTTGTGGTAGTGATAGTAGTGGTGGTAGTGATAGTAGTGGTGGTAGTGATAGTAGTGGTGGTAGTGATAGTAGTGGTGGTAGTGATAGTAGTGGTGGTAGTGATAGTAGTGGTGCAGGTAGTGATAGTAGTGATGGTAGTGATAGTAGTGGTGGTAGTGATAGTAGTGGTGGTAGTGATAGTAGTGGTGGTAAGGATAGTAGTGGTGGTAGTGATAGTAGTGGTGCAGGTAGTGATAGTAGTGGTGGTAGTGATAGTAGTGGTGGTAGTGATAGTAGTGGTGCAGGTAGTGATAGTAGTGGTGGTAGTGATAGTAGTGGTGGTAGTGATAGTAGTGGTGGTAGTGATAGTAGTGGTGGTAGTGATAGTAGTGGTGGTAGTGATAGTAGTGGTGGTAGTGATAGTAGTGGTGGTAGTGATAGTAGTGGTGGTAGTGATAGTAGTGGTGGTAGTGATAGTAGTGGTGGTAAGGATAGTAGTGGTGGTAAGGATAATAATAATAATAATTTATTAATTTATATTGCGCACTTTTCATAAAATGATCAAGTGCGCATTACAATAACTATAACTAATTACAAAAATAAAAAATAAAAATTATATATATATATATACTGTACAAATTAAAATACAAAAAGGATAGTAGTGGTGGTAGTGATAGTAGTGGTGCAGGTAGTGATAGTAGTGGTGGTAGTGATAGTAGTGGTGGTAGTGATAGTAGTGGTGGTAGTGATAGTTGTGGTGGTAGTGATAGTAGTGGTGGTAGTGATAGTAGTGGTGGTAGTGATAGTAGTGGTGGTAGTGATAGTAGTGGTGGTAAGGATAGTAGTGGTGGTAGTGATAGTAGTGGTGGTAGTGATAGTAGTGGTGGTAGTGATAGTAGTGGTGGTAGTGATAGTAGTGATGGTAGTGATAGTAGTGGTGGCAATGATAGTAGTGGTGGTAGTGATAGTAGTGGTGGTAGTGATAGTAGTGGTGGTAGTGATAGTAGTGGTGGTAGTGATAGTAGTGGTGGTAGTGATAGTAGTGATGGTAGTGATAGTAGTGGTGGTAGTGATAGTGATAGTAGTGGTGGTAGTGATAGTAGTGGTGGTAGTGATAGTAGTGGTGGTAGTGATAGTAGTTGTGGTAGTGATAGTAGTGGTGGTAGTGATAGTAGTGGTGGTAGTGATAGTAGTGGTGGTAAGGATAATAATAATAATAATAATAATAATAATAATAATAATAATAAAACTTTATTTCTACACGGTGTCACATCATTAAAATAAATGCTCTTCCTGAGAGCCGTGTTACATTGTAATAATAAATATATATAATGAATAGTAATTATTCTACAAACAACTTTTAAAACTAGCAAGGCTAGGGGATTCTCGCTTATTTAGTGGCAGAGAATTCCAGGCAACTGCTCCACTGTAACAGAAACTTTGTTTAAAAAAATTTGTTTTCGGTTGGGGGAGTATCAGGTTGGAGTGACATCCACGGAGATTATATTCGTGACTGCCGGAAACATTTTGGAACATATCAGATAAATAATTCGGCATTTCACAGTTCAAAATTTTGTACATGGTTGTCACTTTCTGATTGACCCGTCTG
Organism: Actinostola sp. cb2023; assembly: GCA_033675265.1. NCBI lineage: Eukaryota > Metazoa > Cnidaria > Anthozoa > Actiniaria > Actinostolidae > Actinostola > Actinostola sp. cb2023. The sequence goes on from JAUJYZ010000933.1 coordinate 123,857, forward strand.
GTTTCTAGGTAGTGATAGTAGTGGTGGTAGTGGATAGTAGTGGTGGTAGTGATAGTAGTGGTGGTAGTGATAGTAGTGGTGGTAAGGATAGTAGTGGTGGTAATTATAAGGATAGTAGTGGTGGTAGTGATTTCTAGGTAGTGATAGTAGTGGTGGTAGTGGATAGTAGTGGTGGTAGTGATAGTAGTGGTGGTAGTGATAGTTGTGGTGGTAGTGATAGTAGTGGTGGTAGTGATAGTAGTGGTGGTAGTGATAGTAGTGGTGGTAGTGATAGTAGTGGTGGTAAGGATAGTAGTGGTGGTAGTGATAGTAGTGGTGGTAGTGATAGTAGTGGTGGTAGTGATAGTAGTGGTGGTAGTGATAGTAGTGATGGTAGTGATAGTAGTGGTGGCAATGATAGTAGTGGTGGTAGTGATAGTAGTGGTGGTAGTGATAGTAGTGGTGGTAGTGATAGTAGTGGTGGTAGTGATAGTAGTGGTGGTAGTGATAGTAGTGGTGGTAGTGATAGTAGTGGTGGTAGTGATAGTAGTGGTGGTAGTGATAGTGTGGTGGTAGTGATAGTAGTGGTGGTAGTGATAGTTGTGGTGGTAGTGATAGTAGTGGTGGTAGTGATAGTAGTGGTGGTAGTGATAGTAGTGGAGTGTAACTACATAATACACACGCGCACAACTATGTTAACTATATAACGGGTTGATAAGGTCCGTAAGGACGAAACATGTTCCCATTGCATGATGACTTTGCGGTGCGTGAAGATTTACTAAAGGTTTAGAACCAATCACTATGATCGACAAGGTTATGCTGTCTTGTGAGAAAAAAACATTTGAACGAAGTATGTCTAATATCTGGTCTTGCATACAAACGCACGCGACGCGAACTCTGAAGCTGAAAAGAACTAGAGAACTACTCTGATATTGCACTAGAAAACCAAGACTGATCTGAAAGTTGCCGAATGAAGATTGCCGAGTGATTATAAACGAAGCAAAGTGCCATAATTCAATGTACGAAATCACCAAAGGCTCTACAACTATGTTGTGTACGAAGAACAAAACATGTTGGAACCATCACACGAGGACCCACGAGGTGAAATGACGGCCAAATAAATTGTATTCACAGACTGTTTGTGTCCTTGTATTTAAACACGAGGGCGCACTATAAAAGGAGAGGTACCTAGGGTAAGTTCGTTGGATCTGTCAATCAAATATACCGAGATGTCACAGGGAGAGGATCTCAAAGAACTGCCATTCTCGTCCCCAGACCCTTCTCAGCTTTCTAACGAAAAATCGTAGGCTCTGGTAAGAGACAAACCAATCTCGTCCCCAGAGCCCACGTTCCTCTTGGTCAGCACCGAGAAACGAGAGGCTCTGGCTGCAACCGATTGTTGTAGCATTCTGATTGGTTTGGCAAAACAATAGAAGGACCGGAAGTAAACTGACTAGTTAGAAAATGGCCGAGTTTGAAATACGGAGCTCCCGAGAGCTAAACTCTGTCCCGAAACTCGCTAAAAACCGTTCTAAACGCTCAACAAATGATACACAGGACTCAAGTAGATATTAATCTTTATATGAAAGCAGTTTTAGAAATTCAAGATATCAAAAGGACAGGATTCTAGAAGCGAATTCACGGCCATATAACGAGTCTATTTCCCAACGGCCGATCAAATAAGACACAGGAAGCCCATTACACAAACAGAGGGAAAACACAACTTTAGTCCAGATTCTCTAAGTTTTGACATTTGATCTCGGATTAACGCATTCAATGGTGATATCATCTGGCATGGTGTTGTAGATGTATTAAAACACGCTATTCTTGGCCATGGCAGAAGTCAAACACTCGAGCCAAACTATTAAACTTGGTACTGAATCAGTCAGCGATCAGTTTCCCCGTATCCAATCGGAAGTATGGCCAAATTATCATCTCTCTTAGAGAGACCAACGGCTTTCAGTACTTCGTACTGCTTAAATATTAAACTGATGTCAGCTTTTTCAATCATTTTCAAACCGTAATCCAACGCATCGTGAAAGCCATCGCTAATACCCGCCATTTTGTTAGAACATGCGTAGTTTAAACTTCCGGTCCGAGATTTTCAGACTAAAATCGGTTGCAGCCAGAGCCTGTCGTTTCTCGGTGCTGACCAAGAGGAACGTGGGCTCTGGGGACGAGATTGGAGACAAACCGGAAGACCCAGATTCTAGGTCGTCAGATATGCGCATGCTCAATATTTTCTAACTTTCGGTGACAGAATTGATCAGACTTCAGCGTAGTACGATGCTCTAGAAACCGACTTTAATAATCTACATTTCAGTTTAAAAGAAAAACAGATATCAGCGGCATACATAGTAATATATTCATAGTACCAACAACACATGCGAGTATACATTTTAGATATGGGATGTGTGAAAATTGAAAGCTGTCCACAGAAGTGGACAGCAGTATACTCACATGGGGGTAAAAAGTGCTCCGCAACGCGTCATGCAGGGTGGGTGGGTGGGAGTCAAAACAGCTCGACGGCGTCGTAGATGAGAATGACACAAAAGAGAGTGCCCGCACTAATATATACACAGCGATGCATGATGGGATATCTATTGTTATGTAAATACTCGCTATTGTTTTAGGTACTTAGAATAGTAATATATTCATAGTACCAACAACACATGCGAGTATACATTTTAGATATGGGATGTGTGAAAATGAGCCGCACATCCCAGAGCGGAACCGCCTAATTTTCCTGAAAGAACAAACGCAGGCATATTAACCTGCTCTTCCCATTCTACAAAAGGAGATAAAATACTGCTACACATGGTATATATGTTTTGTTTTTATTAGGGCAACCAAAGATGTATCGTAACGTAGTTTGTAGTTTGTTTTTTTGTGGAATTCGAAGAGCGGGGATAAAGTCTGTCAAAGTATTCATATGTTTATAAACAAGGCCTGGATCTCCTTCTTCCGAGGAGCTCTGAGTTAATCGCAAAGAGGGAGAAGAGGCAGACAGACCTTTGATAGTTGCATGTAGTGAGAAGCGGAAGCTTGTGACTTCCAGCCAACATGGCTCAATATATCGTTCAGTTCTGCACCTGACAGGGCTAGTGTAATTGCACAGCCTGACCGGAAGCCGTACAAGGTGTGGATGTCATCAAGGTCGAACTCTTTCAGATACAACTTGAAGCTAGACTCTGCTGCCGATGACGAAAAGCTCTTGTTTGACATTCTGCGGTCGGGTGTGGTCGGACAGAAAAGTTAACCATACGTAAGGTCAATTCCCATGGCCTTTGAGTGGGTGACATAAATATCAGTGGCTTGTACTGGGTATATTACCTGGTTGCTACTGCGACGGATTCCGAAAAGATTATAGTAAACCCGTCACGTTGGGTTATCCCCCAAGTGTGGTTCCATCGTTGTTGGGAAAACGTATAATATCCTGTGACTTGGCCGAGATCACCATACAGGCCGGTCTCCACTGAAAAACAGGACCTTAAAGTAAGCTTGATCACTTAAAAGGCAACATGTCTCTATTGCCGAGAGGTTTCCAGAATCCAGATTTGTATCTATATTTTGGCTGAGCCGCACAAGGACGTCGTGCGCGAAGAAGGGGTGGCCTGCTTGGGTAAGGTCTTAGCTTGAAGTTGTTCAGCACTGACAACCTTTTGGTAGCATTTTAATGGCATGTCCGTAGCGGGGTGGCTAACAAGGAGTCGCGGGTCCTAGTCCCCTCTACGCCCATTTTCATTAAAGATGGCACGCAATTTCCCTAAGAGAGAGTCAATGGTCCCAAAAGCCAACCAAACTGGGCACCCACACGAGGAAACCCCTCGTTGGCCAGGGAACGGGCACTCCAAACCATGCATGTACTTGCGTTTTACCATGGTGATCTACGAGGGTGCTCTTGAAGGAGTATCCATAGATGTTCTGACAGCTTGCAATCGGCTGGCGATAATTTCCTTGAGGGTTCGTCAGCAGGGTTTTCTCCTGACGTTATGTACAAAAGCGAAAGGTGAATATTGGGGCCAAAGATCGTCGTTTAAAGTTCCTTCAGGGCATCTGACTAGATCTGGCGGTCTGTGATCTCCATGCCTGGACGAGGCATTGGTTGTCCCTGGTAGAGTCTGCTGCATTTGCTCATAGGCCGGTTGCCATTGTGAATAGCTCCATACAATACGTTGAGGGGAAGGTTGAATGACTCTACTTGCGTGTTGAAGTAAGTTCTGAACCCAGACGTACCGGGGCCAGAACCGCTATTTCATATCTACTCCAGGGTGCAAGCTAGTAACCATTTGGCCTTGAAAAACTAAGAAAACCTAATTTAAAGCAATGAATTTGTACAAAATTATACAACAATACACAACACATGTAGATATTAAGTCATACAACACTATGGATAGAGTGACATAGAAAAATAATATATTGGCGCGACTTCACTCTCTACAGTTTTTGGGTCATTTGCACCCTGGACATCCCATAATGTTTAAGCCAAAACAATAGAATCCAAAATGGCCGCCGTATCGGTAAAAAGGTCTATTGCAAATAAAGCATTTATTCACTCAGCGAACAATAACAGACTGATCAGACACCGACGGCAAAAAGTGCTTGTTTTGAATAATAATTAGGTTCGTTTTTTACCTTTCACATCACTGAAACTCCACAACGAGTTTGACGAACATAAACAAAGATTGATTTAGTATTTTTCCCACAGGATACGGCAAATCTTTGATCCATCAAAGCTTAAAGGAGAACTGTAGCCTAAATTGATATTTAAGTAAAAACAAAGAGAATGTTGTGTACATTCATTTTCTAAATGAATTTCCAATTGTTTTTATTTTTATGGAGAAGAAACTTGAGTTTTAATTGTAAAAAGACATGGATTACCGCTGAATTGAGCGCGGCTCACTTCAGTAATTATTCCCCATGTCTGACGTCACCTATCCCAAGGGAAAGTGCAGTCACAATGTAGAGTAATTATAAGTACATTGTATTTTCTTGTACCCGAGAGAATGTTGTGAACGGATTTTAATATTCCCCATAAACGACGTCACTAACAAAAAGATCTGAGCCGACGGTAAAACGGCAAAATGGCGGATGATATTCTATATTGAACGTAAATTATAATGATATCTAAGAAAGATTTGCAAAAATTAATACTCAAGTAATGCTAATATAAGACATATCTAACTTTCTTGAGAAAATAAATTTTGTCTTCAGTTCCCCTTTAACGGTTCGTTTTTGAGTGGTCTTGGAAATGGAGGAGTAGATATCCAACTTGGCAAAAACGAGAATCCCATGTGCTGTGTTAAGGATGAAAGAGGAAAAATTATAAGAGAGGTTGACTGTAAACTTCGAAGATTGAGCGGAAAATGGGGTTCTTCCAAACTTAACCACCTTTTTGCCATAGATAAAGTATTGATAGCAGACAACAGCTGTGGGGTTGGTTTTTGCCTCACCCCTCAAGGTATGGTAAAAATGGTATTTCCTATAGAGAGAGGGCCTGGGACGAGAGTAAAATAATTGCGAATTTATACATTTTGTTAAGCAAGCCACAGCTGATTAAAATGAATTTTAAAAAACGTTTTACAGCGTTTCGGAACATCTACATAAGGGCTTCTAATTTGTGGGATCTTTGTTAGTTGTCTGTTTTATATCGCTGATAAAAACGTTTGGCAAATATAGTCTTTTGGTATAAATCATTGAAGCTGATTTTAGTGTCTGAAGTTAAACCGAATTTAGGAATATCTGACCAACTAGACTGACTGAATTAGTGTCCATTCACAAGAAGGGGTATCTACCTTTCACATGGACTGACGTTTTTGAAGGGTAAATGTACTCGTTTTGTTATTCACGTGAAGCAACTTTAGTTAATTATGCAAATTTGAGGAGAATAACAAGTAACAAGGAAGAGCTGGCGCACCTCACTAATTGATACATTTGAACTTTATTCGTCTAGTTGTTGTTTCTGATTCGCAATAATAGTTACTACTAAAAGGAAAAACTAACTTCAGATATTATCGTACTGGAAAACTAAAAACTTGATACGAAAGTTTTCGCTATTCCAGATCATCCCCGGCAAAATGTTAGTTTAAAAAATGTATACTTTAACAACTGAAATGCTTCAAGATACTGATGATATATCGCACAATTAAATGATCAAAGTGAACTGCTATGATACAAGCAGTTTTACAGCTTATTAGTTGCCTGCCGGCGGCGGAATAAAAGCCCGAATAAAAGTTGCAATCTACACGAGTCAGACATACATTGTGTGCGTTTGTTTGTTATGTCGAAACGGAGCTAGCGTGAGCGATGTCAATCGGCCATTATAAAGGATTCCGAATCTTTATATATTGGCATGTGGTGTTCTTTTCAAGATTTGAGTGGCTCAGAATGTGGAGACGTATCAGAAAGTGTAAATCTACCTCATCATGTAGTGCCTCTGGGGTCGTGTACCAGTCTACCAGAGATATAACGAGACATCTCAGTACTATTCGAGTAAGTGACATTTTTAAAAACACTGAGGTCGAATTGATTTTAGCCAGAGTGGGTATTTTCTCTAACAACTTGGAATACTTGGCATCATTTACTATTTGTGCCAAGCATCGCTACAGTCTTGGTGGTGTTCTTGCCGTTGTTATTGTTGTTGATGGTGGTGATGTTCATGCATGATGATGGTCATGGTGTTTAATGATGATGACGATGATGCCTGGGTGGTACTAAGGGCGTATTCGGATAGAGGTGTGCGACGGACCCCCGACCCTCTCCCAGACCTAAAATTGCGATTTTCCATACCCTATCCTAGAAATGTTAACGTTCTTTCTGACGCTGTTTTAGTTGGTAAAACTGTAAGTCGCAACAATGATAACGCTGGTAGCCTCATTTGCAGCAGCTCTTTGTGTTGATCGCTTTCCGACACAAAGGTCGGACCGACACAAAAAGCGGTGTAATTGGGCGCGTCAATTATATATCCCGACCGCAAAAGGTACGCTATATCCCGACCGCAAAAGGTACCCTATATCTCGACCGCAAAAGGGACCCTATATCCTAACCGCAAAAGGTACCTTATATCCCGACCGCAAAAGGTACGCTATACCCCGACCGCAAAAGGTACCCTATATCCCGACCGCAAAAGGTACCCTATATCCCGACCGCGAAAGGTACCCTATATCCCGACCGCAAAAGGAACCCTATATCCCGACCGCAAAAGGTACGCTATATCCCGACCGCAAAAGGTACCCAATTAGCCATTTTGGAAATGAGTAAAGGACTGGGAACGAGTTTTTAAAATTAATATAATTGAGAAATGAACGGCCCATCACAAGAAAGAGCATATCAGAATTGGTAAGTTTCAGGAGTTTGATAGGGTTTGGACAAGTAGTAAATGAACTGCAGACATTCAAAAACTGCAAAGAAATGTATGGTTAGAGCAGCCTCCTCCAGTAGCCGGTCAAACGGTGAACGCAAGTTGATGCAATTAAGTTCATATGTTTCTTTACTCCAGCTAACTGTGGTTTATTCGTTCGGCTGAATTGCGAAGACACTTTCAGTGACTTGCGCATTGCGCATGCATTCGCGTTTGGGGGGGGAGGTACTTGACCCATGCATGCTTGGGGGGTGTTTCTTGGTGCTACAGTCTGCATTGTATTCTTGGTTAGGTTTCTTTGTATGCAGGGTATTGTTTTGGTTCAAGTTCATTCTTCTCGTTCTTTGTGTTCATTGTCTAACGTCATCTGGTGTTCTGCAACACCAAGAAACCTCCCATGTTTGGGTATAGGGGTGCCGCTGAGGGTTTGAAAACCTGACCCTGTTTGGGACAAAAATAATCTAAAATACATACCCTGTCTAGGACAACACGTACCCTCTATTTTAGGACCCTGTTTAGGACGAAGGACAAAATACACACAATTCTAACGCGTTTTCATTGACTGATGACCTGCTAAAGACCGGCAAATCTCGGATCTCAGATATATGGCTAAATACCGGATAAAACCATATTTAACGACGACAATCGTGCATTACCATACCCAGTTTAGGACAGACTCACATAAAATCATATACCCTGTTCTACCCTGTTCAGGACAGAGAGGCCAAAAATCATACCCTCTCCAGCGGCACGTCCCCGTATAGCGTCGATGCAAGTCCCTGCAAGTTTAATAGCGGTCAAACGTCTACGCAAGTCAAAACTTGCATGAACTTGCAGCGACTTGCGTTTACGTTTGACCGGGGCTTTAGGAGGCTATGGTTACAGGGGACACATACACTTCTTTGCGGTAAATTTCGAGATGTTTGGAAAGCTGTTATTCGTTCAATATCTAACTGAACCTATCGAAACTTTGTAAACTTACTAATGCTGACATGCTCTTTCTTGTGATGGGGTTCAATTCTTAATTAGATTAATTCTAAAAACTCGTTCCCAGTCCTTTACTCGTTTCCAAAGTGACTAATTGTGACACACAATTTCTTCAAAAACAATAATGTTGAATCTCCTTGATCCTCCTAAATAATAAACCAAGCATCACAACTGTCTTGTTGTATTGGTATTCTTTGCTCAAATGTCAACATTCCTTTATTTCCAGAATAAAATGCAAAAACAATATTTTTTGTGTGTGTGATTTTCAGAGAATTTGACTGGATTTTTCAAACTTTCTATGAAATTACCCAGGAAAAACTTGATTTCACAAGCTTTCTTATACTTCGAACTCTATAAATACTAAGAATCAAGTCCGCTGGATGATCAGACGTTTCGCCAAAACTTACTCTTCAAATACAATATTTTCATATTTTTTCTTAGACAAAAACCCTTTCTCAAAATAGAGCTGTAGATTCTTCGAAAATTTAACGTTTTGAAGAAAATTGTGCTAGATTTATTAGAAATAGATCAAATATAATACCAAATGTGTTTTTTGTTCTAATATCCTTATTGCGTACGAGTAACGACCCTTGAAACATACCCTAAATTTCCTATTTTCACTTCTCGCCCCAGGCCTCCTCAATACACCAAATTTGCATGGCCTGTAGATTGCCGGCATTATGATATTTTTAGAAACTAATGCCGTGGATTTAATTTAGACCTCTAACACAAACTATGACCAAAACGTGATTGAAATCAGCTAATCCTCATTTTCCGTCTTTCTTTCATTTTCTTCGAATTTTACAGTCAACCTCTCATAAGACTTGAAAAGTGCCAAAATTCGTATTCTCTTTACATATTATTGTAGTTGTCGCTAATTACGCATGGAATTATTTCGGCCAATCAAATTGAGGCTTGAGACGTCTCTTACCAGAGCCTACGATTTTTCGTTAGAAAGCTGAGAAGGGTCTGGGGACGAGAATGAAATAACTGCAAGCTCTATAAATCAATCAAATGAACAAGAAACTGTGGAAATAAGTACTAAAAACGCACAAGGATAATTTTTGTTGTAGAAGTCACTCTCACTTTGGTAAAAATTATGGTACTTTGAACTGGAATCGTTAGCCGTTTGGAAAATAATCTCAACAAACCGTCACTGAAAAAACATCTTTATGAACAAACACTTGACACTTGCACGAGATATGTGTCTTGTTTCTGGTGCAAAATAGAATAGTATATTAGAGTATGTAAACTTACCGTTCTAAACAACGGCGAAAAGCACATGTAAACTCCATTGGAACACGACGTACTACGGAATCCACCGTAGTGTGGAATGGCTACGCCCACTTTTGTCAATAAATACCTGAAATTCCTCTCTCTATAATACAGTCCGATAATAATGGCGGGATTCAGTAAAAGCGGGAAGAGTTCATGAACTAAGGGGAAAAGCTTTATCTGACGACCTTTATAGAAGAAATAGTTGAACAGGGTGGAGACATTGTCATTGGATATTTTCCACGATTTTTTTTTCGAATATTGCTGCAGTACGACGCTGTGAACAAAATATGGAACAAATTCATCGAGTGTAACGGCTGAACGTGGCAAAAGCGGTGGGTGAACAAGTGTCACGATTCCTTCGGACAGGCAACACCCCAGCTCCCGTCCTTCACGTCTTCCCCGTAAGAGAACAGTCTTATGCACACATAACGACAAACACATTTAATTTCCTTCAATAACTGTAACTTGATGTTTCTCAAGACTAATTCTCGATTATTCAGTTTAAAGTACTTTCTACAGATATTTCTAAGGTAGTTCTAAATGATATATAAATATGCTTTACACAAAATACAAATGTTTTATACTTAATGTTCTGGCGGCTTTTGTTTTCGTTCGTAGGCGATTTTGCAGTGGACTTTAACGAAGTGGTGAACTTTAGTGAAGTTAACATATAGACTTTCTTGTTCTCTAGTACCTCACAGTTGTCCACAATTCTTTGTACACTGAATTCACGACCTCGTGCTCTAGAGGTTGACTTCTCTTCCAACCAGTATAGGAACTTGTGTTGACTCTGTTCCACTGTTTATAGCTTTCTTTAATTCGTGTTCCAAAGATTCGTCTGCGAATTCTCTCCTTACTCATGGGACTCTGAGTGAGTCTGTTCCAATGACTCTCCAAGTTCTTTGCTTATCATGGGACTCTGAGTGAGTCTGTTCCAATGACTTCTTACTCTTCTTGTAAGATTTACTTTTACTTCAAGCGAACTTGTCCTCTCCTTGTTCTTTCGAACGTGTCTTCTCTCCACTACCAAAACCGCTTCGAGGCGTATTATTATGATTAACAAAATACAATCATTACGAATAATTACGTACATATTCTCGTGCAATCGTGCAATCGTGGAATGTTACTTAAATAAACACATTACTATTGAAGCTAAATTAATTAACCTAAATTCGTGACAACAAGTTCACCGATCTTCAAAGTGATCATTTTCTGATTTTCTCTCGCTGAATTGTTTGCAGTTTCAATCATGTCGACGAACGAGTCCAAGTCATCCATTGCAAGTTCTATCCAATCACTTCCATCTAGATATTTCAAATTAAAACCGTTACTGATAGTCTGAAATCTACAGATACTTCGTTCAGTGACGCTTTCCAACGTTAAACTCTTGACATCGTATGACGACAGGAAGAACTTGATCCATTATTCTCTCGGTCTTTGTACGTTGAATTCGTAGCGCTCCGTATTGATTACTCCGTTGAAATGGATTAGCACAAAGGAATTTCAGGAATTTATCGACAAAAATGGGCGTGGTAGGGATATGAAAATTCTTACCCATTCCACACTACGGTGGATTCCGTAGTATTTTCACCGTTAATTCCGAATCGATAAAATGTCGACAACCAGACGAGAAAAACGTTTCCGAATCGATAAAATGTTGACAACCAGACGAGTAAAACTTCGGGTACATCGTCGCGACATCGTGGCTGATTTTCGATCACCTGACTAGTTCCGAACTCTATCCGAAGATTCTATTGTTACATTACATTACGGGCTTACACACTCGATGGCATAGTGGCTTCGTTGCTAAGCAACAGTAGCCACAAAAAGCTATTACGGTGTACAGAGCCATTAATAATTATGCACTGTCATACTTAAAAGATATGTTCATTCCCAGAAAGAGTACATACAACCTAAGAGACTTTGAAAATAAGCTCGAAATTCCAAAGAATTGAGACTCTCAAAATCCCTTTCTCATTTTAAAAAGGAAACTGAGAATATCTTTTCTAAATCAGACTCCCACACGGCAAACATGTAAAACAGTTTTATTTTTAGATAACTATACAGTCATTCTCAAAAAGGTTGTCCAGATGAAAATACTATAATACTATAGGTAAATTCATTGGATGACGAGGGAATTCCACGTTGAATTCACGAGAAAAGGCGATATCGCACAAGTCGCGAAGCGACGAGTGCGATATCGCCTTTTCGAGTGAATTCTATGGTCGTCCGAATGTTTCAAAATTCGCTGAATAAAAATCGCTGTCGCTAAAAATGAATTCGTTGTCGCTAAATAGTAATCGCTGTCGCTGAATAAATATCGCTGTCGCTAAAAATGAATTCGTTGTCGCTAAATAGTAATCGCTGTCGCTGAATAAATATCGCTGTCGCTAAAAATGAATTATAGTTGTCGCTAAATAGTAATCGCTGTCGCTGAATAAATATCGCTGTCGCTAAAAATGAATTCGTTGTCGCTAAATAGTAATCGCTGTCGCTAAAATGAAAATAAATCTTCGTTTTGTCATTCAAAATCTGCAATCCGTAAAAAAATTAACGGTCTCTTATTTCAAAATAAAATTCGCTGTCGCCAAAAAGTGAATTCGCTGTCGCTAAAAATCATTGAGGCGCGCTAAAAATCCCCGTGTAGGGGTTGGTGGTGTGTGATACGGATTTACAAGGCATGATGGTTAAATCGTAAACGTGCACGTGGTCGTCATCCGTTGTCACTTACAGAGTTTTTAGAGATTCTTTACAGCTTATTCAAGGTACTTTTAAAAAACATCTAATTATAGGATTCGAGAACTATATATGTGCATTCCTTTTTGTTTCTACGTAGAGCAACAATCTTTTTTAGCCGATTAAGACATTTAATCAGCAGCTGGGTTTCACGTCGTGTTGCCAAAATGGCGGACAGTTCGAGTTGAGTATTTATTAGATCAATAGAAGCTTTATTAGATGATGTAGAGAGGCTGTCTGGAACCCAAAATCCTAATGTTATCGACAGCATCATAAGTAAGTCGTCTTCAATGTGCGACCGACACAACAAATCAGTTGATGCACCGATCTGTGACACAAAATGACTTATCGTCACTATATCAGTACTTGTTGGCCATTCTCGAGAGATGGCAGAATCATTCTAGCAGAATAAATCACTGTTGCACCGTTTCTGCTATTGCAAATAACCTACAGATCTCCTGTGATCAAGATACAGATCTCAACGTGACTGATGTAGGAAGGCCACAAATATAACTTACATTAGTGCCCGCCAGTGGCGGAACAAATCGATTTACATCAGAAAGCTATCTCTGTCACTGGCATGCTCTGATCTGTGTATCCAGATCTACGTTATGGCGTAGATGTCACCAGTTAGATATATGTCATCAACGTTACTCGGAAATAAACGACGAAGAACTCGATGTGGTTATGAGTGATCTAGTTGCCGCACTGATCCAAACTCTGGTTTGTCTGACCATCCTGAGGGGTCACCTCAAGAGACTAGGTATCGTAGTTCAACGGGGCTCGATTATCTATGATTCGAGTTGATCCTATAAACGTGTGCATGAGACGCATGAGAGTGATAAAACGTCGTTGTTACAGCGTCCCAGGCCCAAATGCCCTTTGGCATATTGACGGTCATCATAGCCTGATTAAATGTCTTATTCGGCTAAAAAAGATTGTTGCTCTACGTAGAAACAAAAAGGAATGTACATATATAGTTCTCGAAGCATTTGATTTTACATGTCTCCTATAATTAGATGTTTTAAGTACCTTGAATAAGCTGTAAAGAATCTCTAAAAACTCTGTAAGTGACAACGGATGACGACCACGTTTAACCATCATGCCTTGTAAATCCGTATCACACACCACCAACCCCTACACGGGGATTTTTAGCGCGCCTGCATGATTTTTAGCGACAGCGAATTCACTTTTTGGCGACAGCGAATTTTATTTTGAAATAAGAGACCGTTAATTTTTTTACTGATTGCAGCTTTTGAATGACAAAACGAAGATTTTCATTTTAGCGACAGCGATTACTATTTAGCGACAACGAATTCATTTTTAGCGATAGCGATATTTATTCAGGGACAGCGATTACTATTTAGCGACAACAGGAGCCCATAAGTAGGAGCGTCCATACGGTATCGGATAGTGTCACAGCGTTTTCACAAGTGTGGTTATTTTTAGAACAGTTTTCCCGCGAATTTTGACCAATCAGAGAACGTTTCTGGTATGACGTATTTTTTGAATTTTGATGAGATGACAGGTAAAATAAAGATGGCCTCCGATAGCGACAAAGAGTGTTCTTCAAGTGAAATAAACTACGAATCGTCTAGTGATAGTGAGAGCAGTATTGAGTCATTCGGTACAACAGAATCACTTGAAAGTGATAGTGGTGACGATTGTGCTTCTAAAGGCATCCAAAGCAAGTGCCGGTTCGAAGAACTCGAACACGAAGGGACCGACTGAGAAGCTGTTGTAGCGTGTGGATGCAAATAATTAGCCGAAGACTTTCAAATACATATTTTCGTCTAAACTATTTCGTCAGAAAGTGAATTCAATTTATTCTTGGATGTGGTTTAGTGGTATCTTGTAATTATCGTTGTGGAGTTTGAAGATTGACGACAAGGCTATTAGCTGCTATTCAAAAACAAATTCGCTGAAACTGCATGATGAGCGACAAGACGAGTGAATCAAATTACAAATAAGACAGTGGTGAAAGTAAGCGTATTTGTTGTGTCTTTTCTGTTACCTAAAATGACTTAAAAATGGATTGTGAATATTTTTTGTGAGTCTGCCGATTTGAAATATATGAATAAAAATACCTTCATTCAAGTTTTGATGTTTAATTTAATGGATTCACTGAGCTTATTATTTACACACGCTTCACTGTCAATATAAAGACTAAAGTTGAGCGAAACTGACTCAAAGTTGCTTTGTTTTTAAATTCAGTGACCTTCATTTACTGCGCCGGTACTCAGTATTATGCGAACTCAGACATTCAATCGGCTGGAACTTGTCACTGAATTAATCAAATTCAAAACTCAAACGAATTGAAAACTAAACTGATACATTCTTCGACCAAATGATCCATAATGTACTAGCTCAAAATCATATTTGGTTTCCATTTGGTGGGTCTTCTGACTTTTATTTTTAAGTTTTCTGATTTTTCATGTTGATTGACGGCAGCGAAAAACCAAATTACAAGCCAACTGCCTAAATAGACTCGCTTTCAATGCACCTTACTTGACTTGACTTTGACTTTCTAACGTTTCAGAGGCACAACGCTTCATAATACGTTTGTATTTCTCCGTGAGGTAAACACGCGTTCACATTATCTATCCTCGAAACTCTGCCACGAAACCGCCTGGCCATCACTTCAAGTTCACTTCGTTCGGGAAAAGCAGTCTAGAATTTTAGGTCAAGGTTCAAAGCAGCGGCCTATGGAATCCCGGGAAGTTGTTGTTGGTATGATAAAATTGTGAGTCAGACACAAAGAAAACTGGATAATCCTGACTTTTATTTGTACATTCATCTCTTCGAGTCTTTCGAAATTCCGCCATTTTATTTTTGACGTGAAACCGGAAATGAAACCGCCATACCGGAAACGTTCTCTGATTGGTCAAATGACCTTCTTTCGCGGGAAAACTGTTCTAAAAATAACCACACTTGTGAAAACGCTGTGACACAGACCCTATATAGAGCATGGACGCTCCTACTTATGGGCTCCTGGCGACAACGAATTCATTTTTAGCGACAGCGATTTTAATTCAGCGACAGCGATTACTATTTAGCGACAACGAATTCATTTTTAGCGACAGCGATATTTATTCAGCGACAGCGATTACTATTTAGCGACAACGAATTCATTTTTAGCGACAGCGATATTTATTCAGCGACAGCGATTACTATTTAGCGACAACGAATTCATTTTTAGCGACAGCGATTTTTATTTAGCGAGTTTTGAAACATTCGGACGACCATAGAATTCAACGTGGAATTCCCTCGTCATCCAATGAATTTTCCTTGAATCCCATAGCGTTCTCTTTGTTTCAGAAAAAAATATAGTTTTTAGACAATTTTGAGTCGCTATTTATCGCGCGTCACAAAGAAAGCCAGTGCAGTGTTTAGTCTTTCACTACGCTAGCCAATAGGAATCAAGCAAAATTGAATACTAAAATCAGTTTATTTGAAGGACAAAAGTTGTTTTCTTCAGTCGTTTTAACGTCTATCTTTACGGAGAATCTACAACAGTAACACAGCCATATATCTAGATATGGATAACCAGTTCATAGTTAACGAAAACTTACAACCAGAAAGACTGAAAGCGATGACAAGCTGACTACACGCGAGAGAAGTTTTCAACTGAGTTTTCACAATCACTGAATTAGTCTTGACAAACTTGTAAGTAAAGCTTATACTTCAGAAGTTAATCGGAAAGATATAAAACTACGGACTTATTCTTTCCTCATCAGTAAAACTTTAAAATTTTCTCAACTGACGTTCAGTTTTTTGTTGTTTTTCAATCCGATCAGAGAGCTGCCGCTTGCATGAGAAGCTGAACTTCAACTTTTCACAGGACGTCGACACTGATGGATTCGACTACGTTCCTTGAATGCTAATGATTCTCAGGCAAAATATTTCAGACAAAGACATATTTATCGATAAACAGAGCCAGAGGTGATCGCTCTGATTCAGTAATTGTGAAGCTACATCCAGTACATCAGTGTACTTACAACTACAACAACTGAACAAGTCAAAGCCGGCAGCCGAGCGACAAGCAAAGCCAACTGGATAATTTGCAGTTTTGTATGATTTTGGACATATTACAGGTACAGATTTTGCTAGGTGTAAATTCTGTATTAAATTCGACTATTGTTGTTGTTTATCTATTGGCTTTTATTAGATTGTAGTTGTTGCTGGAGCTGCCATTATATGACTTGTACTTCGTGGTCTCTTTCTCAAACTTAGGTGAAAGTTTTGTAAATATATAAGCTTAAATAAATTCTTATCTCCAGTCGCTGAGAAATTTCAATAATTATCAGTGCATCGAATCGATCTGGAGTATCATTCATTCAGAAGAGTATTAATTTAAGCTTGCAAGGTATACGTTTTACGATTGTTTTGTTTTCAATGTTGTTGTTTTGCGAAAAGCCAATAACATCAAAAGTGCGGGCTTCCTGTTTTTTCATTGAATTCAGCTTTTCAAATGTCTTGATTTTAATCTCATTTGCAAAACAAAAATTCATTATTTCTGTCTGTAAATGTTTTTGTTTGTTCCTTTTGTAAGCAATCTCAATGTTTATTTGTTCTCTTGGTGAGAAACAAAGACGAAAATCGAACTTGAATACAAAATTCAGCGCGGGATCCCTATATATCGTTGAATTCAGCTTTTCAAAGTGTTGAATTCCACGCTGAATTCCCTCTCATCCGGTTTGCTTCTCAGCCAATCAGCGCGCGAGTTTCATATGAGCTATGGGATTCTACAATAAAGTCACGTGATTCATTATGTATTCAATTTCCTTGCGTGGAATTTCAATTTGAGATGCAAAAGTACACGGCATTGTGAGAACTGAATGTAATGCCGCTGGTATCAACTCGCAGTTCCGCGCAGAAATTGAATACATAATGATTCACGTGACTTTATTGTAGAATCCCATAGCTCATTAGAAACTCGCGCGCTGATTGGTTCGAAATGACGAATATGTGACGTAGAAGGCATGGGATTCAGCGTGGAATTCAGTGGCTTGAAAGCTGAATTCAACGCAAAATCAGGGATCCCACACATTAACATTTTGTTAAAGTCTAAGTTTATATTAGTTTTCTTAACATATAACATACAAAAACAAACAAACAAAAAGGTTATTTCACAAAGAATAAAACGGCAAATAGCTAGGTTTGCTAGTAAAAGAGCTTTGCTTTGAAAATGATCAATATTTGACCGCGGCTTGAAAAGCTGAATTCAACGCAAAATCAGGAAGCCCGCACATTGTTTTTTTTCTTTCACTGGCTTTGTGTCGCTGTTGTTTACAACTAAACGAAAACTGAGCAACATTTCACCTGTTAAAGTATCTTACTTGAATGACGTACTTTTTTCCAAAACAACCAGACGACTTCTACGAATTACCGACCTTTCAATTTAAATTTGACGCTCTGAAAAACTTGGAAAAACCTTTAACTCTATCAACTACAAGACACCGGCGAAGTGAAAAACAGCAACAACAACAAAGCACCGTTATGTGCGATTCCCGGCAAGACGCCGTCGCAAACCAGAATACCGTGGGTGGAATCGTAACCTACACAGATGATGAATTGGAGAAGTTTAAAGATAATATGGTCGCTAAAAAATACTAAAAAGAGCACCTTTTGCGCCGTACGCCGGCTAAAAGCATGGTATGAAGAAAAACACGGCCAACAGGTCGATCTTGATCAAGTATCGAAACAAAACGCCCCAGAGCTGCTAAAGCATTTCTTCATTGAAATAAGACAGACATCTAATAACAGTAAAGGAAAAGAGTATGAACCAGGGACACTTCAAACTTACCGGAACGGCCTCAGGAGATATTTTTTGGAGCGTCCTTGCCCACCAGCCATCGACAACTTCGACCTTGACAAGACTGGCAGCGCTGAGTTTGAGGAAGTTGCAACTATGTTGTCCTTGAAGAAGAAAGATCTGAAGAAGAAAGGGCTAGGCAACAAACCCAACGCAGCTGATCCAGTAGAAGCAGAAGACTTAGAGAAGATGTGGTCCAGTGGTGCTGTTGGTCTTCAAAATCCTAGAAGTCTGATCAGACTAGTTTGGTGGAACAACGTGACGCATCTGGGTATGCGAGCATGCAAGGAGCAGCACGACTGCCAACTTGAAGATTTTGTAGTTCGAGACCAGTATATTGAGTACACAGAGAGACAGACAAAGAATCGCCAGGGTGATGAAGGAAAAGCCAAGCGGGCTAGGAAATATAACAACAAGCTTTGGAAGACAGACGGTGGTGAACGCGATCCATACCGAGCCTTTATGGAGTACGTGAGCCATAGACCAAAGGGCGACGATGTGCCAAACAACTTCTACTTGACGCCAATAGACAACACAACATCCGGTGTTTGGTACAAGAGCATTCCTATTGGTGTCAATACCCTCAGTAAAATGATGAAGCAAATTGCTGATAAAGCAGGCTTGAAGGGAAAGTTCACTAACTCCAGTGGACGCAAGACAACAGTCCAACTTTTACGAGACGAATTCCATCCCTTGGAGATTTCAGAGCTGACTGGCCACGCCAATCCTGAGTCCATAACTAGTTATAGCCACAATCCTTTGGAAAAACAACGGCAGATGTCCAATACATTATCTGGATTCCG
This sequence comes from Actinostola sp. cb2023, assembly GCA_033675265.1. NCBI lineage: Eukaryota > Metazoa > Cnidaria > Anthozoa > Actiniaria > Actinostolidae > Actinostola > Actinostola sp. cb2023. Next base: position 142,815 of record JAUJYZ010000933.1, read on the forward strand.
TAATCCGTCGTCAAGTACGGTAGCAGTGTCCGTTGGTCAGTCATCTATGCCTATGCCTATGGCGCCTCAGCCACAGGCGAGAGATCATGCTGTCCCAAGATTTGATTCCTCTGGCTTTTTAGCTGGAGCTGTTAGTGGCTTGTTCACTGAGGCAAGTTTTAACAACTCCCCTGTAAATATTGCAATCAATCTTCATGCCAGTGTCAACCCTTCATCCTAAAACGAAGCAAAACATGAAGAATTTTAGCCGAGTTCGGCGTTTTCTATTCAAAGCTGTAAACTTTGTTTAAACTTAAAAACTATATTTGACATTGACAGTTTATATTTATTATTGGTTTGTAAAAAATTACTTACCTATTTCGTGCTTGAAGTAGCCGATCTTCATGTGATGTTAACTTAATAAAGTATAGTTTACATTAAAAATATACACTTGCAGTTTGCTTCGATGCTTGTCGTTGGTTTGTTGTTGATTCTTTTTCCAAAACCAGTTCAGTATTCGTTCAGTATTTGATCGGAAATATTGTTAGTATTCCATTAAAACTCTTATCGTCATTCCTCGATTTCTAGCTAAAGCAGAAATACGTTTTTTTGCCTTAAAAGTCCATTGAATAGCATTTAGAGGCTTTGTAAAACATGTTTGTTTTATCACCACGAGTTTGAATGAAATGATGGCACGTTCAGCTAGATTTCTACTCATTTTCTATTGGCTAATCGCCTTCAACTACGAAATGGCTTCTTTAGTCGCGCGTGATAAAATTCACGTTTTCAAAAAACGTTGAAAATTTGAGGAAAAAAGACTGCTATGGGATTCAAGAAAAATTCATTGAATGACTCGTGAATTCCACGTTGAATTTCCCTCGAAAAAAAACGATATCGCACTTATCGCTTCGCGATTCGTGCGATAGAGTCGGTTTCGTATGAGTGGGAAACCTACGGTACGGAGTTACGGTCACGGTACGGAATCGAACACATTGTATTCAACCAATCAAATCGCTCGAAATCATTTCTCAACCAATCAGAATGCTTGGATACCGCACGATGATGGCGCGATACGGTCACTGCACGGCACGAACCGTACCGTAACTACTTCCCACTCATACGAAAACGACTCTATCGTTTTTTCTCGTGAAATTCAACGTGGAATTCACTCGTCATCCAATGAATTTTCCTATAGAATCCCATAGCTCATATGAAACTCGCGCGCTGATTGGCTGAGAAGCAAACCGGATGAGAGGGAATTCAGCGTGGAATTCAACACTTTGAAAAGCTGAATTCAACGATATATAGGGATCCCGCGCTGAATTTTGTATTCAAGTTCGATTTTCGTCTTTGTTTCTCACCAAGAGAACAAATAAACATTGAGATTGCTTACAAAAGGAACAAACAAAAACATTTACAGACAGAAATAATGAATTTTTGTTTTGCAAATGAGATTAAAATCAAGACATTTGAAAAGCTGAATTCAATGAAAAAACAGGAAGCCCGCACTTTTGATGTTATTGGCTTTTCGCAAAACAACAACATTGAAAACAAAACAATCGTAAAACGTATACCTTGCAAGCTTAAATTAATACTCTTCTGAATGAATGATACTCCAGATCGATTCGATGCACTGATAATTATTGAAATTTCTCAGCGACTGGAGATAAGAATTTATTTAAGCTTATATATTTACAAAACTTTCACCTAAGTTTGAGAAAGAGACCACGAAGTACAAGTCATATAATGGCAGCTCCAGCAACAACTACAATCTAATAAAAGCCAATAGATAAACAACAACAATAGTCGAATTTAATACAGAATTTACACCTAGCAAAATCTGTACCTGTAATATGTCCAAAATCATACAAAACTGCAAATTATCCAGTTGGCTTTGCTTGTCGCTCTCGGCTGCCGGCTTTTGACTTGTTTCAGTTTGTTGTAGTTGTAAGTACACTGATGTACTGGATGTAGCTTCACAATTACTGAATCAGAGCGATCACCT